>VTPC01001089.1:0-55704 GCA_011009095.1 Ignelater luminosus
AAAAAATGAGTGTCAGGGAGACGATAACCGACAGAATTGACAGAAGAGGTTTTAAGTGATTTGAATATCTCCTAAGAATGCCAGACTATAGATAGCCAAAGAGTTTTCCCCCGGAAAAAGAAAACGAGGTAGGCCTAGGAGATCAAGGAATGAGAAAAGCCATGAAAAATAAAAACTTAGAAGAACATCATGCATCGGATCGGATGGCGTGGCGAAGGAGAACGGGAATACAGCAATGGCTTTTATCAATTTGTATTGTACAAAATGGTATCCGAAATATACACATGGCGTCTAGAAGAACGTATTGGAAAAACACCATGGCTTACTTGATGTAGTAGACCATGAGAAAAACACGGTCGTCGCGATCTCTATTGGAAATTTGAAAAACTAGTCTGAAGGCGATTATCGAGTGATCACACTGTTGCCGCAACAACAACAATATCGTTATAAACAATCATAGATGATATGGTATTCAGATATGAGGATTTATAGCCAGCGCTGGCAACGTTGGTTGTAGCTGATCGAGTTGAACAAGAAAGAATCAACTTAAAAAACGAATACAGAAATATCTTTATTTTATAAACTATGTAGTACACTCCTAGAAAAGATAACGATAATAAGTAAAAACATCACCTGTAAGTCTTTTGTAGCAATAAGATCGCAGTAGATCAACATCAATCCCAAACAGATGGTTAATACAAAAAAAGCACAATTTATACTGTACAACTTTACAATGTTTCTTTAACTTTTATCGCTGCGTTTGCAAATGTTTTCATTGATGGTCAGTTTAATTTTTATTGATGTGGTAACTCTTATTAGATCTTATAAGTATTAGAAATTGCCATAATTGCAAAAAAGCTTAGAACGTATAAAATTTACAAATTTACCTTTTTGTATTTCACACCCCTACATGCCTCTGCTGCTCTGCATAAGGTATGTATCAGAAGTAGCTGGACAAAACTGAAAGTAAATTTTTGGACAGTAATGAAACTCAATTAGAAAATATTTTATTAATTATAAACAACACAATGTACATATAAAAGAATTTAAATAAATTACACAGCATGAGGACCATGGTCTTCTATTTTGCGTATTTTGCTCTTGATGCCCTCCATCATGTGCTGGATGATTTTCACAAGATTGACCATAAATGCTCGATGGATCGATCCTGAGACACATTGGGTGGATTTGCATTTTTGATACTACCGATATCTTGTTTTCGCATAATGGCATGCAGCTTGATCAGGCCAAAATAGTATTTTGTGATGTTTATGATGTTTCTTAACAAAATCGAGCATTTTAGGTAAACATTTTTTTATATACGTGTTTGAATTAATGGCTTCTCCTTTCTGTGCTTGTAGAAATCCTGTCGTGCAGCTTTCACTCAGCGATTCGTTCAGTAACGCCGTTGCTAATCAGCAACGTAACACGTCAGCGTAGTCTTCAGTCTCTCTATGCCACTTCCAGATGTACTACGTTCAATGTAATATGATGTTGTTTGGGATCAAAAATGAATTGCAAACAACTTTAAAGGGTAACTTAATAGGTGTTGATACGTATGATTCTAAGAATATCAGTACTAATTAGATCTAATGGTGAAAAGACGATATTCAACTTAAAATTTTTCGAACACCTTGAAAATACAAGTTGTACAAGTTCCATTTCTGGTAAAACGAAACATCTAACTAGTATATTTGTATACAAAACAAAACAAAATACACCATAATAAAACGTCAACTCAGATCCGTCCAATCCAATCAGTTGACCGTATTGTTTCTATTATCTGTGCGCTGCGGCACCATCGGTGGCTCGGCTGAACGCGCTCCATCATTAACATCGAGCGCTGCCTAATCTTATCAAACGTGTTACTGAACTAACTACTGATGTAATGTAGGGGGGAGACCTTGTAAAGCACGTGCACAAAATGTTCCCAACCCTTCTTGATAACTAAAACACCCAATTCGACCGTGTAAAACGAGGGTTTTGTGAGTTACTTTTAGGTTTTTATTGAACATTTCCATATTCATTTGAATCGGAATGGCTTTAGGAGCAAACGTAACTGAAACTGAAGATAATTCCGTAAAGAAAAATGTGCCGAACGATAGTGATAAATGTAAAACGATCGGAAATGAAAATGTTATCACTAGCGGTAAGAATATACAATAAATGCATTGTAACAATGAATTTTTACATAAAACGTCGTTTAATTAGGATTTCGTACATTATTTGGTTACGTAATAGTTGCTGTTCGCGGTTCTCACTCTGAACTTCTAATTTCTTTTATTGCCGTATAATTCATCCTTCAATGGAATAAATTATATTGAAAGGGAAACATGAGATTGCAAATTAATAGTTTAAAATAACAAACCAATTGTGAACAATTTTTATTAGGCTAATTATTATCGGCGAACTTAGACCTCTTAGTATGTTCTATCATCTCTACCAAGCGGAATTTAAGTTGAATTTCTAAACGTGGGAATTTTAAAATTAAATTCCAGTATTATTGCAGATGAAAACTGGGCTTAATGAAGTAAAAAACTAAAGAATGCCATGGCTTCGTTCAAAGATCTAGCTAGCTATGTGAAATTTCATTAAGCTTTTGTTTCTTACAAATTGAGAAATATTAGCTTTAAAGATGGTATAATCCAGTTATAAAATTCTAATTCTCCATTAATTAAAAATTGGATATGTGTTCCTAATTTTATGTTCTTTTACAGGTTTTTTAAAATCATGTTTGAGAAGATGCTATAACCTCACTTTTTATCACAAGTTTATCTTTATTTTAAAAGTAATAATCTCGCTTAAAAAGAAAATAACAATGACAATTTTGAGAGAATACAAAATTATTGAAGCGAAAAGATAATAAGAATTATAACCTAACTTGTTTCATAAGTGGATTGTGATATAAAGTATTGTGTATTTAAGTTTTTGCAACAAATTTTGAATAAAACAGATTTGCATTTTGAGTTATAGTTCATTTTCTTTTTCTACAATATCTGTCAAAATTTCCTAATTGATGATGACTAGAAATAAAATTTCCTTCCTTAGAAAACAATGGGAATAACCAAGCAATTGCATGTTTTGCCAACTTCTAAGTACTTTGACAGGGATTATAGAAAAAAAAACCGTACTATATCTAATAAACTACTTTTTTATAATCTGTTGAAAGTTTCTTAAATTGTAATAAAGTGAGGTTAAAAATGATGTCTAACTCTGATTCAAGTAAATTTTAAATGATACTTTACAATCTTGAATACAGTAGTTAACAAGAACAGATATAAGTTTCCTTACCTTCAGAAACAGCTTTATTTTGAAAAATCTTAATTAGTTTTTGAAGTATCTGTGTGCTATGCAGATATAAAGTACAGGATAATTCAACTTCAGTGGAATTGCAGGGTATCTCAGGCACTAGATTAGCTAGATAAAAACATTAAAATAATTGAATGAAAGAAAAATTTAATTTGGATATTTGGACCACCCTGTATATTATAAAGATTGGTTAGATATCAAAAAAAGTCATTGCCTACTTGAATACTTTTTTCTAAATATAATTTCAAATTTTTCTTCCAATAGATCCAATAAAAAGCACAGCAGAAGAAAATCAAAATAATGAAATTGATAATAAAGGTATACAATCACTTTTAGTCATTAAATTGAGCTAACTTTTATAATTTATTACAGAAAAATCAAAAAATGACACAGAAAAAGTGGATACCTCAGCCGAATCAGACACAAAAAAAGATGAAGTCGTTTTCATTCAAGATTTGGGTTTTTCTGTTAAAATTGTTAGTCCTGGTGCAGAACCGTTTGATATTCAGGTACCTAAATTCTATTTCCAGAATAAAAGAAATTAGTCTGAGTGTCCAAAAATTTTAGGTATCAAGCATGGAATTGGTACAGGAAATTCACCAGTTACTTATGGATCGAGAAGACACTTGTCATCGCACCTGTTTTTCACTTCAACTTGATGGAAACACTTTAGATAACTTTGCAGAATTAAAAAATATTGAAGGTCTAAAAGAAGGGTCAGTTATTAAAGTTGTTGAGGAACCATATACAATGAGAGAGGCACGAATTCATGTTAGACATGTCAGAGATTTGCTGAAATCGTTAGATCCTGCTGATGCTTATAATGGTATCGAGTGTAGTTCATTAACATTTCTTAATACTGTTACTCAGGGTGATATCTTAGGTAAATAAAAACTGATTATTTCAGCTATCTAGATATTTAAAAATGTTGATATTAAATAGAAAAAAAGAAGATGCGACCAGAGAGTGTTGATTGTACCCCATCAGACTATATAATGCCTGATAGTAAAGAACGGCCTTTATCAGCTTTACAACCTCAATTAAAAGATCAAAAAGTTCCTCAGTGCGTTAAGGTAGTATATTTGCATCTTAATTTCTCTTAAAATTCAAAAACTATTCATGCAGGTTATTACTACATCTGCTTGGAATCCACCACCAGGTCATAGAAAAATTCATGGAGATCTTATGTATCTTTATGTTGTTACATTAGAAGATAAGCATTATCACATATCTGCTTGTTCACGTGGGTTCTATATTAACCAGTAATTATATTTTCATACCGTACTTTTATATTAAAAATCTTAACAAAATTATCAATTACAGATCAACAGATCAAGAATTTAATCCTAAAGCTGCCACACCTAGTCATTTGTGCCATTCATTAATTGAATTATTAAATCAGATATCTCCATTATTTAAAAGAAACTTTGCATTACTTCAGAAAAAACGTAATCAACGTCATCCATTTGAACGTGTCGCAACACCATATCAAGTTTATGTTTGGACTGCCCCTATGATGGATCATACGATCGATGCAATTCGAGCAGAAGACAGTAGGTTTCTATTTTATTTCACTTTAGATTCATTTCAAATAATATTGAATTTTTCAGCGTTTTCTTCAAAGTTAGGTTATGAAGAACACATACCTGGTCAGACCAGAGATTGGAATGAGGAATTACAAACTACTCGCGAGTTACCTAGAAAAACTTTACCTGAAAGGCTATTACGTGAACGAGCCATATTTAAAGTTCACAGTGATTTTGTAGCTGCAGCTACGAGAGGTGCAATGGCCGTTATTGATGGTAATGTAATGGCAATTAATCCTGGAGAAGAAGCTAAAATGCAAATGTTCATATGGAATAATATTTTCTTTTCGTTGGGTTTTGATGTTCGCGATCATTACAAGGAATTAGGTGGCGATGCTGCTGCGTTTGTTGCACCAGTAAGGAAGATTCTAGATTTTTTTTTTACATTGTATTATTATTCTATTCATTTTAGCGTAATGATCTTCAAGGAGTTCGTGTTTACAGTGCTGTTGATTTACCTGGATTGTATACATTAGGAACAGTCGTTATTGATTATCGTGGGTATCGAGTAACTGCACAATCTATTATTCCTGGAATTCTGGAGCGTGAACAAGAACAGTCGGTTGTTTATGGATCGATAGATTTTGGAAAAACTGTACTAACACATCCGAAATATCTAGAATTGGTGAGATACTTGTTAAATTCTAAATTTAATAATATAAAATGTCAAATTATACGCATGTTACAAATTAATTATCATTACAGCAACCTTAGAAAAAATTACTGTGCCATATGCACATTATCCACACAATTTGACAATTAAACTAATCAAGTGATCACAGCACCCCTAATCATGAAGTTAGGTTACCAGCTACTGCTACAATATGTTTTTAAATTGGTTATAGCAATTGTTATAATCTTAATCCCTGAAGATATCTTTTGTTTCCTTTTTATGTTTTTTTTCTACTTTTGTATAGATATCAGACTGATCTTATCTATTTCTTTGGAAATGGATGTTTAGAATTTGGGTCTATTAGCAAAATAACCTCATTAATGAATTATTGATGTTTAGAGTAGATAAATAATTCAAGAAAAATTGTTAAAACAAAATTAAAAGGATTTACACTTATAAAACCACTTTTGCACTTTTTTGTCACTTTTTAAAAAATTAAGTCACTTCTTGTCACTAATCTATGAATTTAGTCACTCTTCCTACTTTTTTTATGAATTACCATCACTTTTTCATACTAATTCTTATAGAAATCAAAAAAGTATTTTTTTGTTTCATTTTTGAGAATTCTCGCTTATTTGTCATAAGATCGCTATAAGAAAAAAGGTATCTTATTTACACGCCTGGCACCATATATCTATTAAAAGTTAATATAGCTAACTACCCCTTTCTGCAATTAGTGAGAAACGAAGCCAAAATTTAGAAAAGAAAAAGATATTTCCTTTCTTTTTTCGCCGCTGCGTCTGTCGTAAACTTGCGATAAAATTAGTTTTTTTGAAATTATACAAAGTACACTAATTAGTTCTGACTACTTACTATATTTATACCATTTAACAGTTAAATAAATCCAATAGTTATTCCTGCAACACTAAACGCACAGACTAAAAGTACAAGAAGTCGAGCTTTTAGGTTAGAAATCTCATTGCGCACGTGAATTGTATAGTACTTACTATTTTATATTCGCAAACATTCATTATTATCTCATTTCTTTTTTATCCTATAAGAGACGTGTGAAACAAAAAATACCAACAATTCTAAGAACTAAAATTTTTTGCGTATGCGCATTAATAGGAATGTACGTATCTTTTATCTCACAAATACCGGCTTCACTCACCTTTAATAGATGCATGCCTGGCACTGTATCTTGACAGGATCTTGACGAAGATTCCCGCATAGCAAACTGTCGACCGTACAAATTCGTTTGCTGTCTAAGCGTCGTTTGACACGGCAGTAAATTGTAACAAATTTTCTGATAAAAATTGTCAAGAAGTTTTGAAATAAAAAATTAAATTAAAAACTTTTTAAGTCGTGTTTGCTTTTTACAACTTGGTAATAATTTTACGTATGATTTCTCAATGGCGCATGCGTGTTTAAGTACACATTTGCAAGTGACATCTCTGAATGACAAAATAAACACGAAAGAAATCATAACCTAAATAGTTAGTTATGTTTGGTTATGTTTAGAGGTTACGAAAATATCGGAACAATAATTGTATTCGTGTCACAACATAAAATGCCATAATAACAATAATATTTAATGTTCACGTGATACTGGCGTTCTGGTACTCTGCGCATAATTATATTGGCGCATATTTGAAATAAAATCTTTCTTTAAACTTAGGTTAAACTTGACTGCCTTGTAAAACGACGCTATTACCAGTGGCGTAACATCTTGCAATGACTTGACATAATATTTAATAATATAAAATAGCATTTTCTTTTTTAATAATGCTTTCCAAACACTAAAGTAGATTTAGCATCATACAAAACCATTTATATAAATTAATAATTGAGGAGTGAAGGCGATCTGCAATGTAACTTTTATAAAATTAAACATCAAACCTTATGTAAATCCACTGTAACTTTATAGGAGGAAAGTACCAAGTTAAAAGGGTGGGTACATTTTCAGTTTTTTATTTTATCTTCAATTTTCCTTTGAGAACAAATACTACATTATATTATTTGTAATTTTTTAGCTATCGCTATCGTAGTCTGTAATTATCAGTTATCACCAATGTCGCTATCATTGTCTTTCATGTAATCATTTTCATTTTTAATAATATGGTTGCATTTCTTTGCTCAATCTTCTGCATTGATTGATGTAAACTCTTCCTGTTTCTTTTAATCTAAAATCAACATTTCTCTTCGCCACCCTATTTTTAACATCTGCTTGAATCATCTCAATCAGATTGAGATTTGAATAAGAGGGTGATAATCTTAGTACAGTGTGGCCTGTACTTATTATGGCGTACAACTGGGGCTTCAGCATATCCATTGAAAATGAAATATTCTTTTCAGCTAGCCATGCCACCATGTCGCCTTTTTTAGATGCACTAGTTGGTGCCTTATTAATCTGAACGTTATGATATGGGGCATTATCAACTACCACAATAGACTTTTCCAGTAGATTTGGAATTAGCTTTTCACACACCTATTTCTCATAATTTTCACTTCATTTCAGAATGGTAATCCGCTGTTGTCGTACCTGACTTGAAAATTAATTGGCAATTTGGAATGAAATATCAGGATTTTCTATTAAGAGCCAAGGATTATTCTCTGCATTTCAAAATCTAAAATCCAACGATCTCAAGATTTTTCTTAATGAGTGTCTCCTTGGAAGCTGTAATATCAACGTAATTTTTTACGTAGGCTAGAAAGAGTAACTTAACAACCTTCAGTTTCATGGAAATTGTACACAAAATATTTTGCACAGAAAATAAGGAGAAAGAATTGAAAAAACTATGAATCTTAAGACCAAAGTAGAAAAGAGAAAAAGTGATATAATAAATGAGTTTTTTAAGAAAAATTGAAGCGAGTGAAACGTAGTGTGTTATGTGCCAAAAAAGCAATTCTTTTGCACAAATGCGAAGTCTATAATCAAATGAGTGAAAAAATTGCTTTTTTCTACAACCGTCAAAAGAAGCTTAGAGCTGTTTGACAATGTAGTATTTTTTGTACAATATTTCAATGTAAATTTAATTTAAGAAAATTTTAAAGCGTGTCCTACAGATTTGTAAAAATTGATTTAAATTTTGAAGCAAAAATTGAGAATATTTAGAAATCTATTTGTTAAAAATGCGTCAATATCTGCGCAGAATACGAATTTCTGTAAACCACGCTAAAGACGCCAACCTAACCTAACCTTTACTTTGCCTCACATGTGTTCACTGTTTATAGCTTTACTCGTTGTGGGTGGATGGTTAGCGGTTTGCGTGCTCTTTTATATTCATTTTTAAGATTTCAAGAATTCGAATAATCTGAATAACTTACGAAATTTTGAGGTTAGAACTGCAAACGACTGTAAACACACTGTATCCGCGAAAGTTAAAAACTATAAACGTCAGTTTGGTAATGACAACATGAGAAAACGCAGGCGTACCAACAGAAATTGACTCATTTTTGAAATTAAATCTATAACCCTGTCATCATGCAGGATACTTTTTCACGTTAATTTTGATATTATTTTTCTAGCAAGTTTCTTGTGGTAAAATTTACAATAAATTTTAATACATCTTTTATTTGAAAAATCAAATAATTTGATCAAACTTAATTATCACTATCAGTCTAGAATGATGAAGTCAAAACTGAATGTTCTAGGAACAGAGTTAATAGAGTTTGGAACTTGATCGTGTGACTTCAGAGTACTCCTAGCTGCGAACCATCTTAGAATTCAGTCCAAAACATTTTCTTTAATAGCTTTTTTTTAACAAAGATATAGTGAAATTATTATCTAGAAAAAAATAGAAATTAACGTGAGAATTCAGCTTAAAAACATATTACATTACATAATTCTAAATTTTATATTAAATTAACTAATAATAATTGGTCACTTTCTTTAAATGTTACTAGCTTATTGTTAAAGAGAAAATTAAACTCCATTTTTGAATATAATTATTAATAAAATGTTTTGTTTCTACAATAGTGTAACAAGAAGGTGCGTTAAATTTGACAGATGTTTAAATTTTCCTGCATTCTAGCTTAGTGTTCTGTCCTGTATCTCTGTGTTAAAGGAGTCAACTCTTAAAGTTCTGTTTGGACAAAACTGAATGCAAACAGAACTGTTATGTATCAAATTGACGAACTCTGAACAGAGTTGAAGGAGTGAAAACAGCTGCATGGAACACAAAAACAAACGCAACTGAAGATTTATAAAAAGCATTGGGAAACATTAAGAAAAATCGTTAAGAATTAACAGAAAAAAGTATGATTAACAACAATAAATTATAATTATGATACAAATGACCTTCGCTTTATAGACAAAGTTCAACTTTGCTTTTCATATTATCAAATGCTTTTTGAATAGTATATCGATTAATTACATTACAAGTGTTATCAATTCTCCTAAATTGTGTTTTTCAGGTAGGGAAAAATAAAATAATTCAAAATTTTTAAGTTCAGCGACTTAGGAGGAAAATTGTTCCAAAAAATGTGATCGAACCAAATGACAAGTTAGTTTCTTGTGCAAGTCTAGGAATTGATTTTTCAGGATACTGCAGCAACCATTGCTTTACATCTTCTATGATTGCTGGTGTACGTTTAGTAACACATCCACTACCAGCTTTCAGAGTTAAACTACCAGTTTCCCTAAATGAATTTTGCATTTATGTTAAGTACTGAATAATGAGTTTATTTTTATGAATAAAGTTTTTTGTTTTTTTTTTTACAAAGTTTTGGTCACTTTTTAGTCAGTTTTTTGCAATCTCTAGTCACTTTCTTTTTGCTACTTTCTTGTGAAAATCTCTTGTGAGCCCTGCACTAGTATCCACCTATCTTGGTGGCCTAGATGGTCAAGATACCCTGCCTAAAATAGTTTACTAAATCATGTCTTTAAATTTAATTTAAAGTTTGTAAATATAGATTATTCTATTTGTATAATAAGAAAACAATTTTATCATTTGTTACGACTTCTTATTTTACCAAAAGTGTTGTTTCATAAGAATATGCAAAAATAACTTAATAGATTGCTTGTTCAGATTCCAGTTGCATTAAAAATGTCAAAAACTGTTAGAAATTCTACTAAACATCATGTGAATATGAGCAATATAATCTTTCTGCCAATATTGCATTTTTATGATGGAAACATAACCTAGAATGGGTAATAGAATTTGAGATCAAGCAAATACCGTCTTCTAATAACTTCAAGAAAAAGGACTGAGCATATTATTGGGTGTTCTTCAAAAGTGTATATCAGTTTGATGAATTAAACCTCAACAAATCCAAGAATTTGCTTTAATTGAATTGAAGACACAAATGGATAAAGGATTCATGTAACATTTTTTTAAAAATTGAGATTTTTTGGGAATAAAGGTTTTATGTACCCAAAAATTTTTTGGGATGAGTTTCGTAGTTCTATTGTATAAAATTAAAAAGTTACGGGATGATAAAGGATTTATGTTAATGTAATTTTAACAAAACTTAATGGATAAAAGATTTATGTACGCTTGATTTTTGATCGTAGATCCCTTATTCACTAACATTTCAAATTATTGCTACATGAATCCTTTATCCATTGTAAATTAGTTAGAAACCTGTAAAAATATTAACAAAACGAACATAGCACCACAATGTTAGAAATGTATCAGTACTGATGTT
This sequence comes from Ignelater luminosus, assembly GCA_011009095.1. Taxonomy (NCBI): domain Eukaryota; kingdom Metazoa; phylum Arthropoda; class Insecta; order Coleoptera; family Elateridae; genus Ignelater; species Ignelater luminosus. Next base: position 11,158 of record VTPC01001089.1, read on the forward strand.
TTTGTGCTGTACATTTTTATAGTTTTTATGCGGTAGAAGACTTAAATGTGTGCAGTGCAAGTGAGAAATAGTGCTAATATGTCGGCAAGAAGTATGCTAATTTTAAAATTTGCAAAAGAACAGACTAATAAGGGTAAGTATAAAAGTTATAGCTGCTTTTATTTAAAACATAACCTAAAAAATATTATTGCGTTTTATTCACGTTTAAGTTTTGCAGTGTTTTTTCACTGTTTAGTACAAAAAGCAAAATGATGAATTTATCTTAAACTTGCGAACAAGTATTTTCTTTTAACAGTGTCTTTCTTTCATTTTTAGTTCAGATGACAGCAGGAGCCCAGCCAGGCGTGACAATAATGATTCTCTAGAAAGGTTTATTAGCAATGTTAATACTACCCCTGTAAAACCAAGTTCCTATGGTAAGTTGCGATAGTTGAAATGAAAACTTGATGAGGTACATATTTTGTTATTATTGTTTTAGACGGCTCAGATGAGACTTCTGACAATACTGATTCTGATTATGCAGAGCACTTAAAATCTAGAAAAAGACCCCTATCTCCAAAGTCTAGGGGCTAGTGTATCAAATAGACAGAAAATAAATAATGACCTGGAAAACTTCAAAGATCAGGTAGCTTTACAAACGCTGGGAAATAATGAAAAAGAAAGTATGATAATAAGCAAAAAGGATAATACAATTAATCCTGTAAAACAGGCAGATTTAGGTAAGTTTTGCTGGTCTAATTGAAAACTTGTAGAGGTTTTTATTTTGTTCTTTTTAGATTGGTCTGACAATGATTCTTCAGATGATTATGTACCAGACACTTCAGATGAGACTTCTGACGACAGCGACTTGAACTATTCAAAGGAACTGAAATCCAGAAAAGGATTGCTATCAACAAAGTCAAGAAAGATAATTCATAATGACATTGAAAACATCGAAGACTAGATAAAGACTTTAGAAACGCTGGAAAATAAAGAAAAAAGAAGTAAAATAATCAATAGTGAAGATGTAAATAAAACACTGAATACTAAACATAATAATGCATTGATCGAAAAAGTTTAAAAGAAGATATTTCAGCTGCCTGAAAAAACATCTAAGAAGCGACAAAAGAACTTAGACAACTGGAAATAAACAAAGCAGCAAAGGCTAGACAAAAAGGAGAAAGCTATATTAACCAAAAAGGAAAGCTAATTCCGTCAAAAAAAGTTGAACTAGGTTTCTTACGCCAAAAAGAAAAATGCACTCTCAACTGTAACAAAAATTTTGACAAAGAAGCAAGAACAACAATATTCAAAAGATTTTACCAGCTAGATCAAAACTCAAAAAATGCACTTCTCCTTAAAAGCATTTTCATTCAACCTGTCCAACGTCATCGAAAAAACATTAAAAAACCAAAATCATTCTAGTTTAAGTACACAGTTACATACAATCAAAAAGTTTTGAAAGTTTGTAAAAGTGCAATATGTTCACTCTACCAAATTACCTTCAAAAAATTTAGCTGATTCAGAATAAACTTAAAAGTGGTTTATCGGCACCATCCCCTGATAAGCGAGGTGTTCACCAGAACAGGCCACACAAAATTCCGAATGAAGTGATAAACTGTGTTGTCACTCACATTGAAAAGTTTCCTGCAGACCAATCTCATTATTCAAGGAATAGAAATTTAAACAAAAAGTACTTATCACCTTTTCTAAACTTAACAAAAATGTACAATTTATATATTGACTGGTGCAAGGAGCAAAACCTTCCAGAAAAGTACTTTATAAAAAAATGTAGTTACAACAATATTTTTTCAACTCGTTTTAATCTGTCCTTTGGGCAACCTAAAAGCGATACCTGCAGTACTTGTGATGCTGGTTTAGATGATATTGAGCATAAAGAGAACTACAAGTATGCATTTGAACAACAAAGAAGAGACAGAAATTTTGTTCAAACAAATGATAATACAGCTTATCTTACAATGGATTTACAACAGACATTGCCTTTGCCAAAATCGTCTACGTCCAAAGCGTTCTATTTGAGGCAACTCTGATTGTATAACTTCGGTATACACAGAGTATCAAAATCTGGGTACCAAAGGTAGCTTAGAGATAGGTAGCTGCCTTCATACATTCATTCAGCTATTTAGTGCTGCTAGACAAAACAGTGTTAAACATCTCATCATATGGTCAGATTCCTGCAGTGGACAAAACAAGAACTTTAATCTGATCACACTTTATCAGTACTTCATTTTTAAAGGATATTTGCAAACTATCGATCATAAATTTCCAGAAGTAGGCCATTCATATATGGACTCGGATAGAGAATTTGACCGTATTGAAAAAGTTTTACGAAAGTATGAAAATATTTATACCCCTGAAACATACAGAACAATCATAAAATCTGCTAGTGTCAAAAACTCAGTGGTATTTAATATGAAACATCATTTTAAGAATATTGACGAGATATCCGAAAAACTTCATTTGATTAACAGGAAAAAAAATATTCTAAATGAACCAGTGCCTTTTCGAGATGATATCAAATGGGTCCGTGTTACTGAATATGGATCATATTCGAATAAAAATACTTTAGATGAACACACACCTTTTTTACAGGTAAATATTTTGAAATCTGGATGCCAAAAAGTTGCATCAGAGAATTACGCTCTAGTCCATATTAAAGAAAAGAAAAATAAGATATCTGATGAAAAGCTCTCCAATTTTCAAGATCAAATAGTCTACGTTGACGAGGAGTTCAAATATTTTTATGAAAACATTATTTCCGAAAATAAAAACGTTCAACCAAAAACTGGAAAAACTACAAGGAAGACTATAAAAAGCCCAAAATAATTTATAAAAACGAGACATAAACCCTTATTTCATTTATTGTCAATTCTAATATGTTTAATTTCCTTAGTTGATAAAGGATGTATGTGACTTTTTTTTTATTTCTGTTCCAAAGTTGGTTTTGATTTTCTTTTTCTCATTGTTACTAAAATTCTATAATAAAAGTCTATTAAACCCCACTTAATTTGTTTTATTTTTTTGTAACACAAAAAAGTACTGTTTAAAAAACTTTAGAGGCTGTTTTCTCAAAATAAACTATTTGTGACATGAATCCTTCATCCACTTGCATCTTCAATTATCATCTCTTTCTTATTTATACACATTAGTTATCAATCCTTGATTTGGTCTGAAATGTATGGAGAAGCTTTAGATTTTTTAATTTTACATGCCAAGTGAGGTTAGAGAAGATATATTTTTAAAAAAAAGTAAGGTTAACAGTTCAATTTGTTTATATTTTACATATTAGGATGTTTAATAAAATGTCAGGCCATATTGGAAATTGGTTAAGGAAAGTGAGACGTAACAGGTGGTTTCTCAGTAAAATCTCTGTATTTTGGGGTGTAGTAAACTGTAAAATTTGTTTTAATTAAACTTGGGTACCCTGCATCTTGAAAATGGCGAACTTTAGAACAAACTTTCTCAAAAACCCATACATGGCTAATAAAAAAGGATAAAAAAATTATAATAAATTATTATAATAAACTCTTGTAACCTAATAAAAACAAATATTTAAAAAGTAACATAACCTCGGAATTTTTTATGTATTGAGAATAGTGTTGGCAACAACTTTGGCAGCTACCTTTAAAATCTCCTAAATAGAGGCGAGAAATTTAAGTTCACTATAGTAACTAGTTTAGTAAATAGTTTAGCCGAAAAAAGTATAATGTAAAACGGCCTAAAGACTGAAAAACTGGAGTGATGAAAAGGCTGACGTTGAAATGACATGCAATGAAAGAGCCACACTGATTCAGCATCAATAAAACATTTCATTTTGATTCCTCCTATGTACTAACTCTAGTAGAAAAAACTATGAGCTGATAATCAAGCTCTCAACTTTACTTTTCCATGTTTGTGAATACAACTATAACTGCTGATTAATATTTTTTGATATTTTATAAAATTGCAAGAAACGTATATCTGACATAACCTAACAACTAGTTTATAGTTATAATTTCATTTGATTTCTTCTACAGCGTTTTCTATTTTATGATTGCTCTGTTTACTTGCACATTACACGACTTAAACCTCATTTCTCTCTCTGCTCCCCCTAAAAGAGCTGATGGATGTAATTGCCAAACAGGGCAAAAGTAGATTGTGTTAAAATTTTGTAAGTATCAAATAGAGATTAAGCTAACTGCAATGATCAAGTTTAAAAGTGTAATAAATAGTAAACTAAATGTTTAAATAAAATGAAATTTGTCATTGGCTAATTCAACAACCATGAACTTTAATGTCTATCTGACATCAGCATGTAGAGTATGTTCTCAAATATAATTCTGCAAGATATGCGTCTTATGATAGAAAAATCAAGTTGTAACACACTAATCTGATCAAGTATTAATTTTCTTTAATTTAAAAAACGTTATTATCTGTAATTCATTGATATTTATTGAATTTATTATTTCAGCTAAACAAAGCTGGGCAACAGTTGAAAATACTGCCACATCATGTCTTAAATGATAAAAATGAAGCAGTCGAGTTATGTTCTAGTGTGGAATGTAAAGGTATCATTGGTAATGATGGCCGGCACTACATATTAGATCTCTTGAGAACCTTTCCTCCAGATGTTAATTTCTTAAACGGTATTTTTTATTATTATTCCCATTATTAAATGTAATTTTCATTAATTAAAAATTTCATTTTTAGTGAATGAAGAACTTAGCAAAGAAGCTAAAAGATTAGGTTTTCCAATAGAACACAAACATAAACTTTGTTGTTTACGTCAAGAACTTATCGATAGTTTTGTTGATTCACGATACATTATGTTTATAAAATACGCTGCATATCATTTACAACAATTGAATTTATGTAAAGGTGAAGAGTTAGTGAATAGTATTAAAGAAAAAGAGAAAGTTGAAGAAACATCTAATGAAGAAGAGAAAAAGAAAAATGATGAAATTGAACCAGAGGAAGCAAAGAAAATTGTCGAAAGCATAACTGACGGCAATAAATTGGAATGTATGATTTTCTTATCGATGTCTTTTATGCGTTAATTATTGTCATTTTAGTGGAAGAAAGTACAAAAAATATTGTGAAAACTGCTGCGTTAGCTGTAGGATCTTTGAAAGAAATGGAATTTGATATTCGTTTCAATCCAGATGTTTATTCACCTGGAATTCGCCATTGTGAGAATTTAGATCCACCAATTGAAAAACAGAGACAGCTTGTTAAAGATGCTGCCGATTTTCTTCATACTGTACAGATTCCCACATTTGTATGTATCATTATCTTTATTAGTGTATTAACAGTAAATATTCTTCTTTGTTTATTTTCAGATTAGAGATTGTTTAGATCATTCATCAGCTCCCATGGATGGTTTTACATTATCGGAAGCAATGCATAATCGTGGTATTAATATGAGATATTTGGGAAAAGTTTGTAATCTCATACAAAAAGTAAAACCATTAGAATATTTATACAGTATTGCAGTTGGAGAAGTCATTCTTCGTGCATTAAAACATATATTCACAACATATTTACAAGGAACAGAATTGATGAATTTATCAGTTGCTGTTGCACATTTCCTCAATTGCTTCCTCTATTCTGGTGTAATTAACAATGTTCAACAGGGAGTTGATGATGTAAATTATTTAAATTATTACATTTATTCTTAAATTATTTTAATTTAATCTTGCAGAGTAAAAATAATAGAAAACGAAATAGACGGCGCGGTAGAAATAATCCATTAGTGTGTGTCGATAGTAACGAATGGGCAAGCCTTACATCAAAATCATTATGGGCACAATTAAAATCAGAATTAAAATCATATTATGATTTTGATTTATTAACAAGCGATATAGATTCTACCATTGAAACATATTCATTACAAAAAGTATCCCTTCTTCGATCGTTTTGTATCAAAACAGGCCTTCAAATTTTATTAAGGGATTACAATTTCGATTCTAAAAATAAGCTCATATTCTTTGAGGAGGATATTCTTAATATATTCCCGGTTGTGAAACACATTAATCCTAGAGCTACAGATGCTTACAACTTCTATACGACTGGTCAAAATAAAATTCAGCAAGGTTACTTGAAAGATGGTTACGAACTTATAAGTGAGGCTTTGAATTTATTAAATAATGTTTATGGAGCTATGCATCCTGAAATAGCACAGTGTTTAAGAATGATAGCTCGTTTAAATTATATTATGGGTGAACATGCAGAAGCGATGGCTTTCCAACAGAAGGCAGTTTTAATGTCGGAAAGGGTTAATGGTGTTGATCATCCATATACGATTACTGAATATGTAAGATATTTTGAAGCTTGAAGATTGGATTATTTAGTAACTTTTATATTTTCAGGCTCATCTTGCATTATATTGTTTTGCAAATAGCCAAGTTAGTACAGCATTAAAATTATTATACAGAGCAAGATATTTAGCGCTACTAGTTTGTGGAGAAAATCATCCAGAAGTGGCCTTACTTGATGTAATTTATTCAATTTTTTTTTAATTTCTTCTAAATAAATTAGTTTTTCTTTTTAGAGTAATATAAGTTTAATTCTCCATGCGGTTGGTGAATATGAACTGTCATTAAGATTTCTTGAGAAAGCATTAGCACTAAATATCAAGTATTATGGTCAAAAATCTCTTAAAGTAGCTGTGAGTTATCATTTGGTAGCAAGAACACAAAGTTGTATGGGCAACTTTAGAGCAGCTCTTAATAACGAAAAGGAGGCATATGCCATATATAAACAACAGGTACTTGCTTATACAGTGCGAATGGCGGCTGTGGAATGCTTTAAATAAATTCTTTGTGCATCTGCCGTGGACAGAATTTTTAAGAGAATCAGTCTGTAAGAAAAAATGGGAGTTACCATTAAAAAAGAAATTGATGACATCATCGGGGATGAGGGTGGGCGTAAAGAAAAAATGAAAATCATTGGAATAGATACCCCATTGGGAAATAAGGTTGATGTATTTGAGAATTTTGGGCTCAGATGCACAGAGAATTATTTAAAGTGTTCCACAGCCGGTGTTCACACTATACAGGGTATCCGAATATTACACCAAAAATTCTTGACTGTAGGCTTGGCAGATTAAATAGAGATGATTTATCAAAAAAAAAGGTAAGTAAAAAGTTTTTAGTTTTCGAGTTATAATGCTTCAAAGTTGATGGAAAAAAATGGTTATTTCTTTACTGTGTCTAAATGAATCGACGAATCTTTTTCAAACTTCTTATGCTATTAGGTGCCATTAGGGTGGTCCTTATGCTAAAATATTGTCAAAATTTACAAATCATATCTCAAGTTTTCATGAATATGCTACTCTTGAACAGCTCAGAACTTTTTGTACGGCCAACATTTTACAAATTTGATGTGAATACATAAAAGCAACGTTAGTTTATAAAAGATTTGCCCTCTTGCAATTCTTTTGTAAACTTAATCATTTTCGAGAAAATCGAGATTCTTTAAAACATTCAATTCCTCGTTGTTTACGTTACTGATACAAAAAATCCGAGGTGGCGGAGAAACACGGCGCATTTTTGCTAAAACAAATGAAGCTAGTATGTTGCTTTATAATAAAATTAATTTTAAGTTATTTCTTTAAATGCAAAATAAAATGTCATTTTATAACTCGAAAATTAAAAACTTGTTACTTACCTTTTTTTTCAATAAATTGTCTTTATTTAATCCGCCAAACCTACAGTCAAGGGTTTTCAGTGTAAGTCTTGATTCATACTGAACGTTAACATAAGTGCTACATAAAATGTAAAATGTACGTAAATATTACAAATGGGAAAGTATACAATGAATGTAATTTTAAAATGGGAATGCATCATATTGCGCAATATTAAATATGACCTTTTTCATACATAACCAACAAAATGAATAAAGACCGCAAAATACAATTATTATTGTTTATGTTGTTGTGGAGAAGAAAACAGAACCTTAGTAGAAAAAAGAAAACAAAGATGATGGTGGGTGAGACCTATAAACAGAAATAGAGAAAAGAAAGGATTGCTTCAAAAGAATTACGTTGGAAATCAAATTGCACAATGAAGAACTAACATGTTGAAAGTAAAGTTTCAGCTATTTCTGATCACGCATTTTCTTTCATTAGTGTTTTTGTAGGACTTATGACGTTTATTGTATAAATATGGTTTTGACTGAACAAGTTGTATTAATATGTCAATGTCAATATTTTCTTGTTGTCCATGTTCTATCAGAACAAAATTATAAAAAAATGTTTAATTTAAACAAATGCAATACTTACAATTATTATAGAACGATGCAAAAAATGATTACACCTGGTTAACCTATTATATGTAAAACTCCTGGATAAAATTTTTAGAGGTTAGGTTACAGGTTACTCTGGGCAACCAACTGACCAACTTACCAACTTAAGAAATCTTAATTTAACTAAACCTGCACGTAAAATCTACATGAAAGTTGAAATTATTCAACTTTTATGTATATCTTACGTATTTTACATAAACTCACGTAAGAGGCATTCCACGTGAAATCGCACAGTCACAAAACATCAAGTTTTCATAATCACTTGAAATTTTCTTATATGTTATATCAATCAAAAAGAGACACATATTCTTTTGTTTATGCCAAATGTCATTATTTTGTATTTTATTCTGCATATAAGTTTTCGAGAATTAGCGCATCCTTTAGTATATAAAAATGTTTGTTTTTCCTTTATTACACAACATAAAGACTTCCAACTTGTATTATTTTAAAGCTTAAAAAAATGATCTTTTACCCTATAAATACTAGGATAGGATTATTTAAAAAACAATTTGTATTTTAGAGGATTGTTTTCTTTAATTGTAAGTTACTGCATTAACCTGATTGTTTAAAAATCTGGAAAAATTCTACTACATTCTTGAATGTATCTTCTATGTGCCATTCAAATTTCAAGATGGAATTTCAATTATAAATGTATTTTAAGAATATTACAAGTGTTGCTGTTTGAGTATGCGGAAGGGTACTCTACATACGTACCTGCATTGTTAGGCGCCTCAACGCTGCTCCAAGTGAAATCGAACAGTCACAAAACATCTAAAGTTAATTGTAAATTGCTCGAAGATTTTTTTTATGTATTGTATGAATCAATGGAGGAAACATATTTTTTGTTTACGTCAAATTTTATATTTTTTATTTTATTTTGTCTATAAATTTCTGAGTGTTAGTGCTCGACGTAATATGAAAATGTTTGTTTCCCCATTTTTAGTTAATGTAAAAATGTTTAGGTTAAATCATTGCAAAGTTTAGAAAATGATGTTTTACTCGACAAATATTGCGATATATTTAACAAAAAAAAAAAACACAATTTTCAAGGATTGTTTTTTCAAGTGTACTTTTTAGCATTAATTTGGTTGTTTAAAATTCTACAAAAATTCCACAGGATTCTCAAACACATGTACTTTGTACACCTAAATTTCTAGAATGGAATTACTGTCATAAATGCACTTAACTACAGATGCTTTATGAGCGTGCAGTGAAGAACCAGAACCTAATAAGGAGGGGTCAGCAAACATGGCATTTCATAAGATCTCACAGGAAGTGATTCATCCGCTTCTTCAAAAATTTAGGAACAACAAATGAATTTGTTGCTTTTTAAGTTAGTTTAAAATCATGGTTACGAGATATTACAGTGTCTGCACTCGTGTTGTACACTAATAATTGAACTCATGAGTACCCACGCTGTAAAAACTCGATGATTATTGATACATCTTTGTTCACACGCCGGTGTTTGGTAGGTGATTATAAACTAACCAAAACGAATTCTATGTTGATATTTTGCACATTTATAGAGGAAGTATCAAGGAATACATACATATTTTTTTTAGAATTTTAAAATATCGGGTTGATGTTGAAAATTAATTTTATAAAATAAAACATCTTATAAATCACAGTAAGTAACCATGAATTTAATTTTTGTGTATATGTATGAAAAGGTGCTTCTCAACCCTTGCTTTATGCTGAATAGGAAGTCCCTGCCGTAAACAAAACGAGAAATATTTACACTTAAACAGGGCAGCGAATACAAATTTTTGGAAACTTTGATGCTTTGTAATTACCATAATAATAGAGTTATCCAGATATAACAAGATACATACCTCTTATTTTGTCTTTTCAGTTAAATCTAAGACATGAAGGTCAATTTTCTTCAAAAATTGTGTGATTTCACGTGGAATGCTTCATAAACGTAAAAATTGCACAAATACATTGTGAATGCTATCATTGGATCTCATTAAGAGCAGGCTTTAAAACAGTATGGTTGATAGATGGAGTAACACTACATATTTTTCAAAAATTTGCAAATTGAATTAGGTACAAAAATAGTTGTAAAATTTTATAGCGTTTGATAGATAATAAGTGTGAGGTGGCAACCACAAAAAAGCAGATTGACAAATTAAGTCATAGTAAATATTTATAACTGAACTTTTAAGTAAATTTTGTCAACTTGGCTGGATGCAGAGGTTGTGTAACAGAGGCGTCTTTTCTTCTGCCGTTCCAAAGCCAGTTGATTGTGATACAAAGTACCAACACCAAACAAAAGACGATCACAGATTGAGCTCAATAACGATTTTTTCTCTGCTAGAGGCGCCGTTGTTCCACTTTAAATTTGACTAGTTTAAACGTCAGTTCATAAGATTAAGGTCAAATTTGGTGTGGAACAACAGCACCTCTAGTGGAGAGTAAATCGTTATTGAGCTCAATTTACGATCATCTTTTGTTTGGTGTCGGTACTTTGTATCACAATCAACTGGCTTTGGAACGGCAGAAGAAAAGGCGCCATCTGTTACACTGTGCGATATACCCAGTACGCTCACTTTAAGATAGCGCAACAATCACTTAAACTCTACATAAGTGAATGTTGCGCTCACAGAATTTGATGACAATGAGATACGAGATTTTCTAAAATGCTTAAAGAAAATTTATACTTCAAATGATTATTGTTTTATAAAAGTACATGTCTTAATGAGCCACACGCACAAAAACCAAAAAATGGCAATTTTGTAATTGCGCGGTTGTTAATCTAAGCCCTTGTTATGATAAGAATTTTAAAACTTCCATCTGCAGTGTAGAAGTACAAACCATATTCAGATAAACTGAAAGCTATTGTAATTTTGAGTAAGTAAATGGTATGGCCTTCTATTGTCTTCAGGTTTCACCACAGAATCTTAGCACGTTCAATCTCCCTTATGTCTCAACTCCCACCAATTGAAGCCGCCTCTTAACTCAACTTGATGAATTACGTTAGTTTAAGTAGCTCTTATGTTAACGTCTATTGTGAATAAAGACTTATATTCAGACACCCGGTATATTGATGGTTTTATTTTTGCAAATTTAATATTTGATATCTTTAGTTGGGTGATAATCATGAGAAAACCAAGGAATCATCAGAATGTTTGAGACATTTAACTCAACAAGCCGTTGTGTTACAAAAGAAAATGAATGAAATCTATACAGGAAAAAATGGAGCTTCGTTACCTCCAATACAAATACAGCCTCCCTCTATGGGTTCAGTGTTGGATATGCTCAATGTTATTAATGGTATTCTTTTTGTACAAATAAGGTAAGTCAAATATTTACTTTATTTCAATATTTCTTCAAATGTATCATAGTAAATAAAATCCATATCTTATCATTTTTGAATAGATACATATATAAAATATTATTTATTGATTAACTAATAGTAATACTTTTCTTTTTTTTCCTTAAACTGTTTTTGTGTAATCATTACAGTTTATTGTTAGATTTCTTTATAAATCTCTTCAAGAATTCAAGAATGTGGTTGTGAAACTTCAAGTAACTTTCAAAACAAAAATTTACTTTTTTAAAAATCTTTATTTATTACTGTACCAAGCATATACATATTAACATATCTTTTATTCTATCACTACATTTTGCTAAAATGTGATGTTAAAATATTAAAAACATAATCGTATAAATATTACCCTTAGAGAAACTACATACTTGAGCATTCTAAAACATTTCTTAGGCAAGTGACAACATTACATTGACAAAATAGCCAACACCATAAAAACACAATATTTGATTAAAACACATTTAATTGTAGTATATCCCAATATCATCGATCTTCAACTCACGATTATTTGTATACTCCAAAAACGTGTTAGCATTGTCAAACGCATATTGAGCACTAGCAGATAAAACGGCATATTTATTGTTTTTCTTGTACACTCTTATATTATCAACAAGTATGGTAGCTGCATCTTTGAAATAATTAACACTGTCAAAGACATATATGGGCGATTTCACTGAATTGTGTACTGTGTTTGTTAAATGTAACTGCACTTCAATCGATTTTCTAACAAATTTTGCAGCTACATCTATGACTTGTCTAGTTGCCATTTTTTGCACACTTACAAGAATGGTTTTAGAATTTTATTTTTCCTTTGTGGCTTATTTATTTATTGCCTTGTTTATCAGAGATTGATAAGATTACTCTTTGGGGGATTTTTGTATTAAATTACTTATTAAAGTTGCTTAAAAGTTGTGCAATGTTTTTCTTCTTCTTCTTCTTCTAATAGTATCACTAGCTTCATACAGCCAAAACTGGTTCCCTGTAAATATATGACACATAATTATTAGTTTTAAGAATTAAAATTTCACATAAAGGAGTATTGAGCAATATTATTTAATAGTTTGTGTAATGAAATGATCAATATTTGGCATAATGCCAAATGAATCAAAATCTATGAAACTGGCCATGTACACTATCTGTATATTCACTACAGATTTTTTAGAAGTAATTATGATATTAATTTGAGTTTGTTTAAATGTGTTCTTATGAAATGAAGTGGAAAGAAGAAACTATCAAATGTAATTGCAAAAAACACAGAATTGTAATTCACAAAAATCTTTGCCTTTTCTTGGTTTGTTAGTTGTTGGGGCAGTGTAAATGTAGTAACATAAATAGCAAAAGAAAAACAACTACGCTTGGCAAGTATTATACAGGGTGTTGAGAAAGTTTCATCTAATAAATTACAGTATTTATCACATATACATCGTGGGAAATCCAAAATCCATATTTAAGTTTTTATCACATTTATTTCAATGAAATAAAATATCCTTAGGCTCATTTCAAAATGTTATTGCAAGAAAATGCAATATAAAACAAAGAGAAAATCTTATCAATGCATACTAGGTTTTATCAGAGAACAGTTCTGTGAATGACTGCTGTTGCAACTTTCACAAGTTGAACTAAATGTAAGGTTAGAAAACTACCCCTACTACTTCCTTTAGATGCTGGGTAAAATCTTCAGCAGTTTGTTTATTTAAGAAACTTGCTTAGTTTTTAGATTCTCAGCGCTAAGCATTCCTGAATGTATTTTAAAAAATGTCCATCAATGAAGATAATAATTATCAATTTTGTGTTTGAACAACTTTTGTTTTCTTCATGTTAAGGGTGGAATCCCGAAGCGACTTAGTGAAATTTCCTGCTATAGCATTACATGGCTTAGAATAGGGAAAACATGTCACCATTGCGTTGCGATTTTCTCAATAACGGATTAAGCGATTTTAAAAATTCTTGCTTTGTCGTAATCTACAAGCTTACCCCTTCGGGATGAAATATTTGGAACATGATTGATGCAATATTAAAGTAAATATGATGATGTAAATTTCACTGAAATTTTGCACAGAATTTTAACACCATTTTTTGTTGTCTACTGATTTTATTTATTAACAGATGTACACTACAATACCTCATTCCAAAGAGGACAATATTTTACGTAATATGATCCAAGATCTATTTTAAAATTCGACATAGTTTGTGAGAAAATGGCAACGCAAGTTTAGAAATAAATTTCACTCCTACAAATTAGCAGAGTGCAGAACATAACGTTAGCATAGTCGTGAACCTGCAAGTTCAAAGTGTGGCAATTCTCTAACAGACGACGCAGTATCTACATTGAGTAAAGGGAAGACAATTTGAATCGCAGTTGTATTTTCATAAAATGTACTTCACTGCTGGATTAAACTTTTAAGCACTTATCATGCTAAAAGTATTTTCGTTAGTTTTTGCTTCTTTTGTATATTTCTTCTTTGTTTTGTTTGTTATTTTATTTGTTTTGTTTGATTTTAATTTTTTCCGTTTTGTTTTTCTTTTATTAAATTGTACTTCATCATTAATTCTTTTCGTACAATTAGTACTTCAAAATATATTTGATAAAATTCGGGTAACTGTATTTTCAATAATTAAATAATTTAGGTTATTTTCGCAAGCTCTGCGGCTCCGATTGAGGCTGACGCCTGCGGCGTCGCTTCGTCGCGCTTTCGGCACTCCGACTCTTTCTAAGCGTCTCGGACTTAAAAGAGTGTGACCGCCTTCGGCCTTCGGCGGTCCACCGGTCAGGCTCGCTTTCGTTCGCAAATGCATCGCACACGATCTTCGCAGGCAACAATACTTACGTATCTAAACTATTACGTGCAGTTTGCCAATTGGCAACACTGCTTTGTGGTAGCCTCTTTGCTCACGTCTGTGAAAGTAATCTACTTTTTATAATTCCAACTTTATACTGCCATTAATAGATGACGCCAGTTCCTAAACGTCAATTAACTAGTAAATACGTAGAAAGAGATGAATAGAAGGCATGCAATTTTCTGTTTCCTAAACCCCAGCCTTAAATGCAATACTGTTGTGGTATTAATATCAGATGACATTTTTCCAGCACCCTGTATTACTTGAAATCTTATGTTATAAGAGATTAGTAGATGCCATAAGAAAATCATATTAAATTATGAAATTTATTTAGTATAATGCGCATAACCTAAAACATATTTCTGACATGACACTTCATGTCATTAAGTTTGACATTACTTCGTTTACCATATTTATAATAATTGTTAAAATTAAGAATAAGCTTAAAAAGCCAAAATCTAACCTTAACTTACCACAAGTGCATACTTATAATGTGTTTATTTCCTAATTTTTTTTATCTTCTGATATCAGCATGTCAAGGATAAATGTTAAAAATATTATTCTTGTTTCTGTGGTGAGTGTGGCTTTGGAGTTGGAGGTCTGAGGGAATTGCACCTTTATTCTTTTTATTTGTAATACATTTATGTGAACATTTACATATATTGAAAGTAGTCATAATTAGTGTGTCTTGATATTATTTTATTAAATGTCATTTTTCTAATGGGAGAGTATGGACACACTTGTCAAACAAGAGAGACAAAAATATACGTTAGCTCTCTGCTCGCACTGTGGGTGTAAAGGAAAGAAGAAAAATTTTAACAGTAAATTCTTATTATTATATTATTCTCTTCATTGACAAGTGTATCCACACTTGACCCATTAAAAAAGTTACTTTAATAAAACAATATCAAGGCATACTAGTCATAACTATGTTTGTCCAAAATATGATAAAAACTCTTCATTGCTGACTTATGATCAAATAAAGAAAAAATAGCAACTTACTTTTCCGTCTCTAGCTTTATTATAATTAAAAATTCTAAAAATATAAATATTTCCTCAGGCAGTTCTGTGAAGTCATTAGATTTGCATTTGTTTTTTATTTTCTGATTGGTGATGTTCTGCAAACGTGGCAATCATTCTGTGTAACATGTTGAAACTCAGAATTTCATATTAAATGATTGTCTTTCTATTTTCAATAAAAAAATATGACATTAAGTGAGCACATATCGATTGTGACAAACACTACATTAAGCACATAAGTCTCGGCACAGCAAAACATTCAAAATGTTATTTACAAAGATCTATTATGTAAGTACATTTGCTATGGTTAATAAAAATAGAAACTGGTATTAATTTATTTTTAAAAGATAAACTAGAATTTGCATTCTAGTGGGCCATGCTCTACATTCACAATACTGAACATATTTTTTTGAGGTTAGGATTGTCATTCGTCCCATGATTTTTTGGAAGTTTGGAAGTAAAATAAGGTTATGTTTAGTGTTAACATAATAATTATTATTCACATTTACAGAAGTTTGTTTTAAATTTGCTTTTGATAATCTGTATATTGAGCAAAATCATTAATTTTTCTTTATATTGTAATAATAAAATTATATTAAGGATTTCCATTAAAGTGAAAGGTTTCAAAATGTATCATACTGACGAGTAACCTTAATTCTATTGTATCTGCTAAAGAACTTTTTTAAAATTATTCCATTGTTAAACTTGTGGGCTTATTTCAATCTTGTTTTAATCAAGCACTGACGGACAATCTGTCTTATTACTTAGTTAACAGTTAATAAAAATTGATTGTCCATTAAAAATCATTTGAAGACCAACGTCACACTTAATAGTTTCTATCACAGTTATAAAATAATTATATTATATTTTTATCTTCTTTGTTTTAGCCAAGAGGACATAGAAAACTTCAAAGCAGAAATAGAAAAGCAAAATTTAAAAGAAGATGTTGAAACACAAGAACAAAAAGCTAAAGTAAACGAAGTGGAAAGTCAGTAAAAGTTCCCATGAAGTTTTTTTAGTGTATAAGCCAAATGCCAAACGTTTGCGGTACATGTAATAGCGATAATAAAGCATTTGGTTAGAGTTATTTGTAGTGATTTAGTGAGAATTTATAATCTCTTAAGGGCAGTGTTTTAACTCCTTGTACAACTATATTAGCAAACTGCATTTTTGTTTTTGTTATTTTTTTTGTTTTGTTTGATTCTTTTCTAATTTAATAACTGTAAGTAACTTGCATTCTTTTTTAAAAAAAATGTAATTAAATAATTAAAAATAATTAAGACAAAGGTATGTGATTGATGAATGAATGTATTTTTTTCTCTTTGAAGATTGTAATTTTCATAAATTTATGGTATTAGTATGTGAGTTTCCTTTTATAGCTAAAAATACTAACTGAATCCATCCAAATAGTTTGAAGTTTGTTTCATATAAAACGTAATTTGCAGAGATGTGCAAAATATTTTCAAAAAAGTATGTAAATACAAAATCCAAATATTTTGAAATCTTCCTGTTTCAAATACAAAATACTAAATACATTTTTGATTTGGTATTTAAATACAAAATACGTATTTCCAAAATACTTATCTTAGAATACTTTCAGAAGAAAAACTTTAATTAAATTACGTATAACTATAATAATTACTAATTAGTTATTATATTTAATAACTAACTAATGAAGTTACTCGTACAGCAAAGTGACAATGTTAAGGCGATTGATTTCAAACGTTGCAATAAATTATGATATGGTTGCAGCAGCATTGCAAAAATGCTGCGATGTCGTGCTTGCTACATAGTTAGTTTTTCAATGCAAACCATTGATAAAAAGCGCGAAATCAAAAATTAAATTAAATCTTGGCGGTCATATGGAAAAATATAAGAAAAAAGTATTTAGTATTTTCAAAATAGGAAATACATTACTAAAATACTTTTATTTGAAATATGTCGCATCACCTGTAATTTATTATATTGTTAGTAATCATTTGTTAACCATACTAATAATTATCATTCGAAAAGTACAATAATACATGCATTATGGTCAGTGTTCATATTGCTGGCGTTTCCTACAAAATTAATTTCTTAGACATATAGACTGATTTGTTAGAAGTAAAAATATGTTACGTAATTTAGAATGTAAGAAAATTGCGTGTTATACTTTCATAATATTATCATGATGATGTATTTGCTAATCATAGTTGAAAAGTAGGAGTACTTTTGCATAGTGTTAAAATATTAAATGTTCATGTTTGAAGTACCTACATTTGGGCATGGTGCTAAGATTTTTTTAATTGTGTTTTCTTTTTGTAAAATGAATTTATTCAGTGCAGTAAATACAAGAATTGAATATTAATAAGCGTATTACTTACCCGAAACAACCTTCACTTATTGCAAATCATTGATAAATGTTGCACATTACATTCACTGCAACTCCTTTACTACTGTATTAAATTCAAGGTGCTTGTGCTATATATAATCTATAATAGGGTTTAGGGGATTCCCCTAACAGGACAAATATGTAAAACATTGAAAGTTTTTGTAATTTCTTGAATTATCCAGTTTTCTGTGTACATTTAAGATAATTACTATCTTCTTCACTACATTATCAGTACAAATAAACTCATCTTATGTACATATTTTAATATCAAGGTATATTTGTTTACTATGTTGGTTCAGTAGTTTCAAACATATTCATACTGGGTGTTTTATATACCTTTCTGTGTCAGTTATAATTATTGGTTTTTAAATTTTAATTGTCACTATTACATCATAGAAATGATAAAAATATTTGTGGTAAATTATTCTTCAAACTTTAATCATGAATATTTTGTACTACCTTGAATTTATAACAATAATGTGTTGTAATTGATTGCAATGCAGTCATGCTTATATGAGTAAACTCATGATGTCATTTTAATAGTTTCTGGAACTAATCTTGCTGCTAATTTTAATCCCAAAAAAATAAAATTGATGCATATCAAAATATTTGGAAATTAAAAAGTTTTTTCTAAGAATGATTTTGAATTGACATTCTTACGCTATTTATGTTTACAACAAACATTTAATTGTACAAATTGTATTCTAATTCTATTAATTAGATGAATAATTTCCCTACACCGTGTATATAAAACCACAATAAATAAATAACTTAAATCACTATTAGATATATTTAGAGGATTGTAAGGGAATTCTTAGAACTGACAAATATTTTTTAAATTAGAATTCCAAAAAGTCCAGGTTTGTTATTCACAATGGATATAATTTTTACAGTTTTTATCATTTATTATCTTATGAATTTTGGATAAGCTTATGAATCTAAAGTAATATAATAATCAAATATTAACAAGAGGAAGATATGAATATGAATTTTATTTATTTAATAATAATAAACAAACATAACATTTAAAATGGATTGCATAACCTTGCTTCACTTGAATCTTATGATTTTACAATGCAACTTGCTTTTAATTCTATTATTACAGTATTAGTAAGTGATGAATTGCTTTTTTATACTTGCCATGCTGACAAATGTAGTATATGTGTTATTTAAATGCAACCATTGGCAACCTTAAATGCCAATAATGTAATTTTAAGTGGATTAAGACAATTCCCAGGTGCAGTTTAAGGTTAGGCTGCATCAAAAGCACGAAGAATTATTAACAATAAATATTCACTTTATGTAAATAATGGCTCAATTCATCTTGAAAATTGAAATAAACCTAAATGACTTCTCAATTTGTTTTAGTATTCTTGCCACCAGAGGCATAACGCTTCACTTGCTTTTCTTATACATAGTAAAGGTGGATTATGATTACTTTTAGGTAACATAAATTGAGAAGTCAAATTGGTTTGACATGTTTTAACATTCTTCAGTATCATTTGTTCAGGTTGAATTTGAAGAATTTCCTAGGAAAGTCAGGAATTTTCTAAGATAAATGTCAGCACAATTATATCGTGCTTGAAACGTATCATGTGTCTTAATCTTCATATTTCCATGGAATTATTTAGGTGCCTCTTGTTCCATCCTTACTTTTACCTTTTTTTTAAATTCCCTTTTTGAGTAAAATGCTCCGTCTGAGCTCTTGGAATCATTTGTCTTATTTAAACAGCTTGGGGACTTTCCAACTCGGTGACAATCTCTATGATAAAGATCAAAATCAATGGAAGATAAACAGTTCATCAAGAGAGAAGATTGCCAAGTGAAAGAGTAAAAAATATATTTAAACAAAACAAATCATACAAACAAAAAGACTAATAACAGAGAAAGTAGTTTATAAATAAGAACATTTAAAAATAAATTAACTATAATCTTATTTATAGCAAAAACAAGTTGCTTTTTTGTAATGCAATTACCTTAATTACTTTTAACATCTAAACTATCTGTACAGACTCAAGTGTCAATGACGACGCATTACTATCTTCTAACTTAACAGTAGTAGAACTGGAGGCAAGATCTCTGGAGAGTAATAATTTTACCACATCGGTATTACCGTTCAAAAAAAGCGTGCATAATTGCATCTTTGCCTTCGTTATCCTTTGCGTTAATATTTGCACCGTTATTTAAAAGTACCTCAATTACTCCTACACAATTCCACCGGACAGCATAAATTAAAGGAGTTTGTCCTAAATCACTTTTAACTTCTATATCTGATCCATGTGAAAGAAGTAGCTTGACTATGTCTACTGCCCAATTTCGAGAAGCAAATATCAATGCGTTATGACCTAATTCATTCTTTGCTTCTATTTTGGCTCCTTTAGATACAAGCACTCTCACTACATCTAAGTGATTGTTCTTAGCAGCGTCCATTAGTGGTGTGTCTCCAAATGAGCCCCTAGCTTCTATGTTTGCCCCTTTAGATAGAAGCCGTATCACCATATCCAACTGACCTCTCATAGCAGCATAAATTAGTGGTGTTCGTCCAAATGCGGTGTTAGCTTCTAAATCGGCTCCTTTGGATAGAAGCAACATCGCCACCTCTATCTGGCCATTCTCAGCAGCATACGTCAGTGGTGTTTTGCTGAAGTAGCCTTTACTTTCTATGTTGGCGCCTTTTGATAAAAGCCATATAACCAGGTCTAAGTTACCTGTTGCAGCAGCCATCGTTAATGGTAATTCATCATAATAGTTTTTAGTTTCTATATTGGCTCCATGAGATAGAAGCAAGTCCATTATATCTATATACCCTTCTTTAGCTGCCCATAGAAATGCATCAGTTTCGTTACTATCCGTCTTGTTAACATCGGCTTCATAAGTGATGAGTAGATTTACTACGGGGAGATGTCTCTGGCGTGCAGCATAAATCAAAGAAGTTTGCCCACCGTTATCTTGAACATCCACAACTGATCCGTTTAAAAGAAGCATCTCGACTACATCCTTCTGTCCATTCCAAGCAGCCCATAACAAAGCATTACGTCCTGATGCATCTTTTGTTTCTTTATCGGCTCCTACAGATAGAAGCAGTGCCACTAGGTCAGATTGACCATTTTGAGCAGCATACATTAGTGGTGTTTTTCCGTCTGTGTCTTTGCTTTCTATATCTATTCCTTTGGATAGAAGCCGTATTAGCAAGTCTGACTGGCCATTTCCAGCAGCAGACATTAATAGTGCAGTTTTATCCGTATCTTTACCTTCTATGTTGGCTCCATTGAGTAGAAGTAGGTCAACTATATCTGCATAACCTTTCCTAGTTGCCCATAACAATGCACTGGTCCCTTCATTATCCGTTGTGTTAATATTGGCTCCATGAGAGATGAGTGAATTTATCAAGGGGAGATTACCCTGTTGCGCAGCATAAATTAATGGTGTATATCCGTCTTTTTGCATAACTTCCACATTAGCACCTTTAGACAGTAGAAATTCGACAACATCTGTGTTATTTTCCCCTGTAGCAAGTAGCAGCGCGTTGTTTCCTGCGTTATCTTTTTCTTCAATATCTATTCCCATGTTTATTGCAAGTTCGACCAAATCTAGGTGTCCGTATTCAGCGGCATACATTAATGGAGTTCTACCATCTTTGTCTTTTCGGTCCGCCAAAGCAAATGCGAAAATGCAAGTAACTATGATTAGATGTTTTAATACCATTTTGCTAACCTTCGAAGTTCTATAAAAAAAATATCAATTAAATTAAAAAGGAATTGAAACAGAACTATAATTTACCTAGATTGGTTGACAAAACACGACCAGGCAGTAAGTATAAAACAGAATACACTAACAAACTGACTTTATTTATAGTATAACTTATCTTCACTGCTGAAATCCCCACATTTTTAATACGTAGCATATATTGTAAGTTCAAAAAAAGTTTTACTACAGTCGTGCATGGATTTTGTAATGCATGTCTTGAACATATTGAAGAGAATGTTAACGAAATGTTAAAGCTGTTTCTTATGCAAAATAATATTTTTGCAAATAATACAAAAATTGAGAAATTTAGTTTAATCGTGTCATGGGCAACTATTTTTTTCGATTCCACGGTATCTGTATCTTGTTTGGTTAAAATCATCTTCTTTGTGCACTTCTGACCCGGAGGGTCAGTAAGTCATGAGTTTGCAAAACGTATGTAATGTAAATAAATTATTTCATACAAACTGGCCAAGCTAAAAGTACGCCCATTTGCATCAAATTTTGCTAAATTATGGGGACAATGCGGGAAAGAACATTTTCTCTTTATCTTAAAAAGTATATAATCATTGGATTTTCCATAAAATAGAAAATACTATTTAAGAATTTACATTCATTGAGTTATTTATAATTCTTGCAATAAACTGATAAAGAAATTATTTATGTGCGTCGATTTTTTTTAAATGACCTACTAACTGTTATGGTTTTTATTTAAAAAAATCGATAAAAATGGAGCTCCCAAAAAAATCTTCGATGTTCTTGGTTTGCATAGACTGTTTTACTAGTCGGTGGCGAAACGTCATAGTAATTAAAATTGAAGCTACGAGGTCCATGGGAATAACTGTTTTACTATTCTTTATTATCATGGATAAACACAAGTCATACTCGTCAAAATAACATAACAACAGGAGCCAATTTCTAAAAACACCTATTTGAAAAATTGGATGACTGTCAACGACTACGATGCTAAACTTCACCACGCAATGTCCTTTATCTACAGTTATATCTTACGAGTCCTTAATTCTGAACGATCCATTACAAACATGGAAACAATCACAGCTTGTAAAGACTATAAAATTCCTCAAACCATAATACTTGCTTGCTATCGACTACTACGATATCTCTCGCTATTGCAAACTCCCAATATGCATTCATTTAAGAATACCAATCACGCCTATAGGCCAAACATGGGAACTCTATGAATTAACCACTACCTTCTTTGCTTGGAACAACGATACGTGTCTCCTGATGCACAACACTCTATAGCTGGCCGTAAACAACCCTTCCCGTCACCCAATATCCTCCTTCCACTATGAAAATCATTGTTGGTTCATATCATATGATAAGAGAAATAGAAGAAGAAATATAACCAATTAAGAAAAACCAAGTAATAGAGAGATGAAAAGAATTTTTAAGGAACTGCTAAATACCCCAATTGGTGACGATATTCAAGTAGAACAAAAACAGTTCCTGACGGCACAGCCTAAAGTAAAGGAACCCATATACGATGACGTCTGTGCAGCGATAAAAAAACTAAACAGATGAGAATCTCTGGGAACAACGTAAAAGACTTAAGAATAGGGTGAAAATCAACGGAAACTTCTCTGAAGCTTTTAACATTGACACAGGACTGCGACAAGGAGACGCAATGTCGCCGCTATGCAAAGAGTTAATGCTGGCGCACTTTTTGGAAATATTCACAAAGCATATGCATATGCTGATGATATTGATCTAATAGGAAAAAATGAGGAGGATGCAAAACAACTGCACATACCCATGGAAACTCAGCAAAATAAGCAGTTCTAAAAGTAAATGCATAAAAAATAAAATATATGGAAGTTAGTAGACGAAATATAAGACAGAGAAAACAACAAAACTTACAAATAGAAAATGAAAATCTGCAGAAAGTGACTGATTTCAAGTATCTAGAGACGCGGCTCGCAATCACAGATGACATAAAAAAAGAAATATTATCAAGAATAACCAGTGGAAATAGATCACTAAGTGGAATCCTAAAGAAAAGAGGCGCATCGAGAAAGATGAAACCTAAACTATATAACACAATAATAAAGCCAGCAGTACTATATGGCTGCAAAGATCAAAACAGACTGGCCAGTTTTTAAAACCGAATCTTGAGAACAATTTTGGGACCAACTAGGGATGAGGAAGAGACAGGAGTCTTAGATCAAGAAGACTAGTATGAATTGGACATATGATGCGAGCTATGTATGGCACAACCCATAGGACGTAAACCCCCAGGAAGACCAACATAGCGCTTATTAGACAATTTGAAATGAGATCTCGAATAATTACAAACAAGAGAAAATTGGGAGAAAGCGGTGGAAGGGCATTATAAGCTAGGCAAAAACTCTACAAGGGTTGTACGGCCATAGAAAGGATGTTTTGCCATCTGCGTCTCTACTTTTAATCTCAAGCCTTTTGGATAAAAGCCTTACTAGCAAGTCTGACTGTTCATTTTTAGCAGCAGACATTAATAGTGCAGTTTTATTCGCGTTTTTGTGTTTTATGCTGGTTCCATTGAGTAGAAGTAGGTCGACTATATCTGCATAACCTTTCCTAGCTACCTATAACACTACACTGGTTCATGAATTTAAAAAATGAAATTAACTTCTGGTACATTTGTCATTTGCATTATTAGATTCTAGAATGCCCAGATAAGCGACTTATTAATGAACCAGAGATGGGGTAGTAATAAATGGATACAAAACACCTACTAATCAATCTATGAGATTTCTTCTCCGGATTCGTGTTTAGGGCGTCAATCCTATCAGCAGACACCAGTTTCTCTAGTTTTTTTATAGCTAATACTTTAAGGTATCCTATGAAAGAAAGATTTTGCGAAAGACTGCAATGTCGGCCAACTACAATGGTCTAAAGATGGCCAGAATTTGATTTTCCGAAATATCTTAACAAAAAAGTAATCAAAGATCGCACAAACCCGACTTATATGTTGAGTGATCAAGTATCATTCACGACGAAAAAAATGTAATTTTTCTAGATGCTGGGGTAGAAGTGAAAGAATTCCCAAACTCGCTTGTCTCTTTCTTTTAGCAAAAAAAAAGTTTTACAATTGAATTTTGGTTATAATTCGGGCCGATATTTGGATACCTCTAGCGGCAAAATCTAAAAAGATAATAAACTCGTTTTACTGATTTTGTAGACATGCCTAAGCAGAACGAGACCCCTTGATGGCATTTCGATATCTTTGAAAAATGCAGTGATGATTTCTCACTAACGGATACGTATGGATCAAAATTTGATTAAATGTGAATGAGTAGATAGGATGGTGGTCTCTACAAATTGGTTGGATCGAGTATTTTAAATTTCTTTTGACTTGAGCTACGACTTCATCGCAGACTTTAAAACAAAATATCTTGCAGTTAGCAAGTATAGATGAGCACCTGGAAACAAATGCGCAAATCGCAAACTTTGCACCTAACCTAATTGAATCAGAGTCAGATATTAATGACTTCCATTGAGAAATCCTATTCCAGAAAGTTCACGCCATTTCTTTGATCTCATGGTATCTTTATTCGTTTGGTTAGAATCGTCTTTGTACAGGAAAGTTATGAGCTTATAAAACAAAAAGTGTGGAAAAAACGTTTTCTATTTAACTTGGAAAAATATTATCGTTGGACTTTCCGTTAAATGGGAAATACTAATTCTTATATATTATTTGTTATTAAAAGTTATCGAGCTAATAATTTTGCTATCAAACCAGCGAACTGACAATGAGATTATCATTCTGTATGCATTGACCTCTTGCTATAATATTATAACCTACTTAAAACTGTTGTTTTTGTTTAAAAATATAATAAAAGTGGAGCTTGAGAGAAAACGTTTTATTATTTGTTCTCATTATTTACATAGACTGTTTTACAAATTATAAAAATTTTGTTACAAAAATATTTTTTTGAAAGCCGACTCGAATTACAGTACGAGAAAATGCTAAAAAATGGTTTTAGATAATAAATAGTTATTTTCGCCATCTATTTATTAAATAAATAAAAAAAGTTCCTTCAGAAGTTAGAATTAAATCTTCTAAATACATTAAAATTATATATAAATTTAGTGTAACTTTAAACCTAATCTTATCTAATTTGCACGTTAATTACGAACTGAGAAATCTCGACAAAGTTGCAAAGTATTGAATTACCCAAGAACTAAAATAAACGGAGAGATTTAGGCATCAGTCACTTGAGAATGAACAAAAAAGAGTAGAACAGTTTTTCCCCGTACAATTTCAGTTGTACTGTGTACCTAAATCCCAAATCGTTTAAAATGATAATTTTTAATTTTACCGTTTTTATCGAAATCAAACACGTATGTAGGCTACATACGTGTTTTGTAAAATGAATGGATAAAAAAACAAAAAATCTACAACCTATAAAAACAAACGAATAAAAGTGGAATCTGAGAAAGCGAGCTTTCTATTCATCACCAACGCAAAAGAGGAACTCATTGAGTAAATTGTAAACATTAACAAAAATAAAGAAAGAAATTTGCTGTGGCTTTTGGTATATATTTGCATCCATATTGGAAAACTTGGCAGTTTATATTCGATTTCGTTTTCAATCTCTAACTTCCCTCAGGATACTCTCGGCGTTTTTTATGCAAAATTTTCTGGTGTTCCGATAATGCAGAGAGATCGGATAGTAGCAAAAATAATTCAGTACTTTACACTTCATTTTTTCTCTGCTCTTTTCTTTTGTTGAGCGCATCCACATTAACATATATTTTGTATCGAAAAATAGTAGGCCGTATACTTTACATACCTACCGCGTAGGAGTGTTTTGAGAAATGTAATACGATGGCATGACTTAAGAGGGTTTTGTAAATTAATTAAAAAACAAAGAAAAACTAAAAGATCAAGAACTATGATAACGTGGTTAAAACAAAAGAAATTAACATAAAGATTAGATAAAATCTCATTTTCAACTTTTATTTATTTTGATATAAGTTAAATCTAAGTAATTATTATTATCACATAATGAATCAACAAGTTGTTTAGGAAAGATATCACGTAACTGATGATTTAGAGGTACAAGAAAATAAGAAATTTAAATTAATATCGTAAAGGAAAAGCTATAAATACAACAAAAATATTGTAAACACAACTACAAAGCTACTGACTGCACATTATTGGTCTAACCGCTCACCAACGAAAACAAAAATTCGATAACTTTTGTTTCTTTGTTTAGTTATAGTCAGGGCTGGCTTCAGGCGTTAACAGGAATCCTACGGTTGAAGAAATAGACTGTTCGTAACAATTTAATTGTGAGGTTGTTTTTTAACATTAGCGAAAGATATTTTACAGAGATCTCGATAGAGGTTAATTGCACGCAAATTTAACAAATAAATCTGTTATTATAAAAACTTCCTTATAACCTTTTAAAATAATAATCAACAAGAAAAAACATTTTTAATAGATATGCCGATAATCAAATTGCTACAAATCCTCTACACTGCGAAAATTGAACGTATTCTTGCTTCAGCCCGTACTGCCACCTACACTGTAAGCGTATAAAAGCAGTGAGAGGGTGTTGCTAATTTCGTGACGTATTTAAACATTTTAAATTCGACAGAACACTTTCAACTACTTTCTCTTTACTGGGTTATATGACAATTTTTACGATTGGTAGACATAAATGTAATTATTGTGTTGAGTAATGCCGTTTGTTAATAATAAATCTTCAATTGTGTCTTAGAATATCCCTGTTTACGTACTTTTGAGTTTGTAAAGAAGGCCGTCATGCCACACACGGTCGAATGCTTGCTGAATGTCGAAAAAGCAGCCCTACACAGTCTCTTCTCTTCTAGGCTTTTCAGTATCACATTTACAATCCTACGACATTTAAATTTTTTTTGAGGAAGAGTTTTTCGAAAATCTTGGACGTAATGGGTAGGAGACTTATAGGCTTCTATTTGGAGGTTTACCAGGCTTGTGCATTATAACTATTTGAGCAAAACTCTACGTTATAGGAAAGTAAGCAAGTCTTAGCATGTTATTATAGATTGCTATCAAAAGTACTATTGCCAAGTGATCAATTCAAATCTTTGCGGTTTGTACTTTATGATTATTGATCACTTCTTTCACTTCTGTTGGAAAAAATGATGTAATTGGACATGCACTATCTAAAAATGTTTTGCTGTCGGAAATGGTATGTAGCGAAGGCGATCGCTTTTTTTTTTGTCAGTTTGGCCCCAATTGCTATCTTCTTGTAAGATTGGGGGACCATGAAGTATTGGTCGTTTAAACTGTTTAGTGGCTTTTCTGATAGAATGGTCTTCTTTTGATAAACTTGTTTTGAATGTCAGGCTCCGTGTATCCTTAAGGGCCATTATTAAGTCTCTTTTGCCAAGAAGATTACAGCTTCTTTGCCATCTATTTCTTGCTCTCTGCTTCTCTGTTACTAAGCTTTGATATGTAAGAGTGTGTTACTGGTGGGGTCTTTTTCAAGAATTTCTGATGGGGTAGATTTCCATGCTGTCTTTTGTATCAAGCACGTGATAGAGTTTACTTCTTCATCAATATCGTCAGGTTGTTTTAATTTCATATTGAGATTTACGCTCTCTTTATTGTGGGTTCGGCTTGTAAATTATATGAGTGCTAAGTGTTGTTCCAATTTGATTCAATTTGTGTGTAATTTCTACCATACGTTTAAGTACAAAGAAATCGTGTAGGTCAGGCGTTTAATTTGGGTCCGAAGGCTAGTACGTAAGTTCTCCGGTTGACAGATACAAGCAATTGTGGTTTTTTAATAGATTGCTTGTTTGTTTGGTAAGTGGGAACTTCGTAATGTTGTTGGGCATTACGAATGAGTACTGCTGACACTGCCGTCTGGATAATTACATTGATAGATCAAGTAGCTGGGTAGTACATAAATTTTGTCTTGTAAAAACTGATTAATTCAAGTTTATGGTTTTGCAAGTCATTGGCGTTCCACTCGGCAATACGAAGGGATCTAACGTCCGTTATTGAGTTTGTTGTCATTAACAGTTGAGAGCATGGTTAGTATCATGCTGTTCTGATTGATGAACTGAGTGAACATTACATTGAACTTGAATCACCAACTTTAACGTTCTGTGTTTGATTGTTTATATTGTTCCTGTCTATTACCTGGGAGTATGTGATATTTGTTTGTGTTGTTGCTGAGAGTTTGTTGCAGGTGGGGAATCTTGTGTGATGGTTTGTTTACCTGGAGTATCGGTTTCTGTTTGTCTTTTGTTTTGTGCATTTTATAAATCACTGTAATCTGCATAGCCCTTGTAATTGGCAGTATGCTCACCTGAATATAGGGCGCGTTTGGCTGGTGGTTATCTAGATTTTTGGTAGTCAGTTGTTGTATGATTTTCTCGGTATTTAAAACATTTCTAGGGTCTTGTATAGTAAATAAGAAAACGAGATTTTAGACAAAGTTTTGGAAAAGCTAAAATCACAACAGTGACCTAACCAGTTAATTAGTTTTTGTTAAGTTTGTTAACAGAAGACAAACAGAAAGTTCCTGTCATTGTCCACTGTAGAACTAACATAACTTTAACGTACAACCTAAGAAAGTTAGTTTGACAAGTCGACTAGAAAAGCAGAGTAACTTAAGTTGTGAATCGTTCAAGAGGTAAGCTCTTCTAACCTCAAAATTTTCTGCCATCCACTCTGAAACGTAAGGTCAGCAATACGTTCAAAACCAGATTTTTATCTTTAGGGATTACTAAATTTATTTTTAAATAAAAACTACAACAACTGGTAGGCCATTTAGATTCAATGCATATGCTACAGATAACCTCGGTGCCAGTTTGCTGCTATCTGATCTGATAGCAAAAATTATTTTAATTACAAATAATAAATTAAAAAATAACAAGAGCCATTAATTAAAGGAAAGCCCCTCGATAATATTTTTTAGATTAAACAGAAAATGTTCTTCTCAAAATCCCCCATTTTATAAACCCATCACTTCCTTGAACAAAAAGGAAGATTTTAACTTCACACAAATAAAGATACCCTGAGATCAAAGAAATAATTAGTTGGGAATATTAATTCACGATTACAAGACATTAACTTGCATGAAAAATACAAACATCTCGGATATTAAATAATTTTGCTATCAAACCTGCGTATTATTTTAAAATCAAAATAAGAGGTTCACAACACCTTCCTTCCAATTTCCAAATTTTGTGTTATTTACAAAAATACGGTTTTAAAAGAAAATCAATACAATGCTTTAAGAAACTTTTTCTTTGATCTCTCAGTATTTGTTATTGAAACCGTAGAAATCTTAGCAATGAAGATAAGCCACTACTATAAATAAAGTAATTAGTTTGTGATAAATTCAATTTTAATCGACTTGCAGATTTGTAACGTGCAAACGCATTACAGAAACGACTATTCTGTAGTAAGTGTCATCATTTGTATTTTGTCTTCCAATCAAGGTAACTAATTTTCTCTTTCACTTCCTTTTTAATCTAATTTACATATCTTTCTTTTGTTATAGTACATTGAATTTTAAGAAAATGGAATTAAAATATTTATTCTTAGCTGCTTGCATTTTTGCATTTACTTTGGCGGCGAGACGAAGAGACGCAACTGGTAGAACTCCATTAATGTATGCCGCTGAAAATGGAAATCTAGATTTGGTTAAACTTGCGATGAACATGGGTGGAGATATTGAGGAAAAAGATGACGTAGGAAACAATGCGTTACTACTTGCTAGTGAGAGAAATCACACGGATATTGCAGAATTTCTACTGTCTAAAGGTGCTAATGTAGAAGTTACTCAAAAAGACGGATATACAGTATTAACCTACGCCGCGCAACAGGGTAATCTCCCTTTAGTAAATTTACTCATCCTTCACGGAGCCGATATTAACGCAACAGACAGTAAAGGAGAGACATCACTGGTTTATGCGGTTAAGGCCGGTTACACAGATGTGGTACAACGGCTTTTATCGGAAGGGGCCAACGTAAAAGACAAAGACAGATATGGAAATCTACTACTAAACTGCTATGCTGGAAACGACCGCTCAAGCATTGTGTCATTGCTTCTCTCTTACGGAGCCGATGTAGAAGCAGAAAATAATTACGGACAAAATGTTTGGTATTCTGCTATTTCGAGAAGTCATGAAGACATAGTCAAATTACTTCTTTCGCACGGATCAAATTTAGAAGCTAAAGATAGCTTTGGACGAACTCCTCTAACTCAAGCCGTCTTGTTTAATAATGTAGCAATAGTTAAATTGCTTTTGAATAAAGGTGCAAATACTAACACAGTTGATAATGATGGAAAAGATTCAGTCATGCATGCTTTTAAAGAAAATAATACCGAAATAGTAAAATTATTACTCGAGAGAGATCTTGAGTTCAGTTCCAGTACAGTTAGGCCAGAAGATAAAAATATGACGTCATCGGGGGAGTCTGTTACGTCTACTTTAGATGTTAAAAGCAATTAAGATATCTTATATAAGGTGTTTTGTTTTGTTTTAATTTATTGCTAAATGTTTTTACTTTTTTACCCTGCGAATCTTTACCCGTACAGTTTTTTTCTTGTTTTGTTATTTAAACTGTTGGTAAACTACAACAGTGGTGGTATAGAAAACTGCACAAAATTAATAAAATTTGTTATGATGATACATTCAGAGATTTTTATTATGAGTATTGATCTTAAAAATAACCAAAAGCTGAGAAACTTTTTCTTTTGACATTCTGCTCTATTTCTAGAAACAGTTAAGGAAGATTGTTGAAGTCGAAAATAATGAACCATAGACTATAACTCGAAAAAAATGAAAGTTATCGAATATTTGTCTTCACTTGTAAATTTGTTTTTAAAAGTTAAGCAATCAGTTTTTCTTTTGTAACTGTAAAGATAAAACAGGCTCATTTCAAGCTCATCAAATATGTTTGCATTTGGGTAACGCAATTTTTTTGGTTTTCAAAAGTTTTCAGATATTTCTCAAAATGGACATAAAGGTTGCCCAATTTATATGAGACTTTGATCGACTTAAGTAGCGGAGATCGTTTTCTGTTTACTTTTAACATCGTAACAACGGAGCATGGTATCAAGATGGGACTTTGGTGGTTGGTACTAATGGATCAAAACCTATTGTCTTCAAGTTTTGTTCATATTTCTTGAACGGAAGATCATATTGACATCGGATATTGAACATTATAAATGGTTTACCTCAGAGCATAAAAGCAGCCAAGCGACACCGATGCTCTTTGTTTTTTATTTATCACCCAATAAAAAAGTATCCTCCTTTTTTATTTTACAAAATTTTATTTTGCGACAACCGAATATAGCAACATGTTCTACAACATACAGTGTGTCCGAAAAGTATGGAATATCCTATATATCTCAGTAAATATGCATTTTATGGAAAAATGTTTCTTATAAAAGTTGTTTAGTGTTTAGTTTTACATTACAGGGCAATACCAAATAACTATTTTTTAAAAAACAAAAGCACGACGAAATAACGCTTTAATTTTTTTTAATGGGAAGGTATCCCTTTATTGTACTCATTTGATAGAGAATGTTTTTCTCTTTTTAATAATGTAAAACTTTGATACACTTGCATAAGTAAATTTTGATTAAAACGTAAAAAATTGTTTGAATAACGCTTAAAAGTTTATTTATTCATCTGTTACCTTTCCAGACGCGGTCTTTTAAATTTTCAACATCATCTAGTCACATTATGGTCGGTGTGATACACTTTTGTTTGTTACAACAATTGAATGCGTCGTATAAATGTCAATTAATAACCGAGCTGAAGCGAAAAGTTATTTGTTTAATTAATTTAAGCATTTTGATTAACGTGAGGATAACAAAGTTACAAAAATACGACTTGCTATGGATCATTTATCAGAAAAACATTTTATCGAAATTTTAATGATCCTGGGATATGGAGACAGAAGGAGAACGCAGGAGGAAGTTTGCAATTTGTTTAATAACGTGCACCCCGAATACCATATTTCTCAGTCTACCGTAAGTAAAATTTTGCATAAATTTCATAAGACGGGTTCTGTCAAAGATCGTCCAAAAACGGGCAGACCTAAAGCTCTAAATAATGAACAACGTGAGAATATAATGTTGGCTGTCGTGGAAAATCCACATGTTTCTGTTCGACAAATTGCTCGTGAAGATACTTTGAAGAAATCCAATGCACACGAAGTTCTAAGAAAGGAGAAGTGGCATCCGTATGAACCTTGTATAGTTCAAGAATTATTAGAAGATGATTTAGATCGAAGATTGCAATTTTGCGAAGAAATAAACAAAGGCTTCAGGAAAATGCAAATTTTCATAAAAATATCCTCTTCACTGATGAGGCAACGTTTTGTTTGAATGGTACCATTAACAAACAAAACACGCGCTACTGGTCTTCGCTAAATCCTGGCTGGTATGTAGGAAGGCACACCCAATATCAGCAGAAAGTCAATGTCTGGGCAGGAATTATTGGAACCCAGATTTTGGGACCTTTTTTTATAGAACATAATTTAACAGCGGATGCTTATCTAGATTTTTTAAGATTTGACTTAGTTCCTGCTTTAGCTATTTCCTAATGAATTAGATCTAGATATACCCCATAACAGAATATGGTTGCAACAAAACGGGGCTTCTCCTCATTTCGGAATTAATGTCCGACAGTTTCTTGATAATACTTTCCCTTATCGATGGATAGGCAGAAGAGCTGCAATAGAATGGCCAGCTCGCTCGCCGGATTTAAGTCCACTTGATTTTTTTCTGTGGGGCCATCTCAAAAATAAGATTTATGTCAATATGCCTGAAGATATTGAAACTCTAAAAGACCGTATTAGAACAGAGATTAGAGCTATCACACCAGAAACGATTCAAAACGCAGTAAACGAATTTGAAAGACGACTTTATCATTGCCAAGGTGTAAATGCTGCACACTTTGAACACCTTCTATAAACTGTAGAGTGTAGTTATACAAAATTTTCAATTCGTAACAGATGAATATTAAAATAAACTTTCAAACAATTGTTTGCGTTTTAATCAAAATTTACTTATGCAAGTGTATCAAAGTTTTACATCATTGAAAAGAGAAAAACATTCTCTATCAAATGAGTACAATAAAGGGATATCTTCCTATTAAAAAAAATTGAAACATTATTCGTTGCGCTTTTGTTTTTTTTTTAAATAGTTATTTGGTATTGCCCTCTAATGTAAAACTGAACACTAAACAACTTTTATAGGAAACATTTTTCCATAAAATGCATATTTACTGAGATATATAGGATATTCCATACTTTTCGGACACACTGTATAATAAAAAGTTAACTGAGAAAATCCACTTTTATTGCTTTAACTAAATTTATTTTAAAAAAAAAGTACAACTGGTAGGTCGTTTAAGTTCAATGTACATAATATAGATAATCTCATTTTAAATTCGCTTGGCTGATAGCAAAATTAAATAGCTCATCGATAATTTTAATTATAAATTAAGAAAAAAAAGAAGATTTACTATTTGTAAGAAAGACCTGCGATAACACTTTTCCAAGTTAACAGAAAACGTTTTTCGCAAAATATCCCGGTTTACAAGCTCATAACTTTCTTGCACAAGAAGAACTATTCTAAATAAATACAAATAAAGATACCGCGAGATCAAAAAAATAATTAGCAGCGAACTTTAATTGACGATTCCAAGTTATTAACCTTTACGGAACATACAATCATCTTCGATATAAATCATTTCGTTATTATCAAATGAAAAAAAGAAAATGCCAAAAGTAGTCACAATACATCTGTTCTTTTGCTTAATTTACAAGTTCTGTTTCATTCTTTATTCTTTGCGATAATTCGTCGAAAGCGTCACTTCAAAATTCATGCACGACTTGCATTCTGAACCCTTTTTTTGATCTCACTGTATTTGATTTTAAAAACATGATAATCTGAGCAACGAAGATACGTTACTATAAGTAAAGTAATTAACTAATAACAAATTTAGTTTTAATCGACTTGCCGAGTCTGCAAAGTACATTACAGTAACAAGTATTTTGCGTTTTGTCAACCAATCAAGATAAATAACTCTATCGTTCATATTCTTCTTATTTTGACTTACGTATCTTTTATTTCTAGTAGATCAAATTTAACGAAATGATATTAAAACATCTAATCCTAGTTACTTTCATTTTTGGATTTGCTATGTCAATCCCAAAATACAAAGATGGTAAAACTCCATTAATGTATGCTGCTGAAAAGGGACACCTAAATATAATCAAACTTGCAGTAAACATGGGTATAGATATTGAAGAAAAGGACAACGCAGGAAACAACGCCCTACTACTTGCTACTGCGGAAAATCACACAGATGTAGTCGAATTTCTACTGTCTAAAGGTGCTAATGTAGAAGTTACGCAGAAAGACGGATATACACCATTAATCTACGCCGTGCAACTGGGTAATTTTCCTTTAGTAAACTCCTTTATCTCTCATGGGGCTGATATTAACAAAACGGATAGTGAAGAAGCTAGTGTATTATTATGGGCAGCTAGGAAAGGTTATGCAGATTTATTTGACTTGCTTTTATCCAAAGGAGCCAACATAGAAGACAGTAGCATAGACAGAATTACACTATTAATGCATGTTGCTGAAAGTGGTCGATTAGACCTGCTGATACAGCTTTTATCCAAAGGTGTCAACATAGAAAGTGAAGACACAGATGGCAAGACTCCGCTAATGTATGCTGCTCAAAATGGCCAATTAGTCCTGGTGACATTTCTTCTATCTAGAGGAGCTGACGTAGGAACAAAAGATGCATCAGGACGTAATGCTTTGTTATGGGCCGCTTGGTATGGACAGAATGTATCGGCTATAGAAGTTAGAGATAATGACGGACAAACTCCTTTGATTTATGCTGCACGCCGGAAACATCTCTCCTTGGTAGAATCACTCATCTCTCATGGTGCCAACATTAATAAGGTAGATAATGAAAAAACTGATGCATTTCTATGGGCAGCTAAAGAAAAGCACACAGATATAATGGACTTTCTTCTATCCAAAGGGGCAAATATAGAAACTAAAAATAATGAAGGTAAAACAGCACTAATGTCAGCTGCTGGGAAAGGTAACTCAGATCTAGTGATATATGGCTTCTATCCAAAGGCGCTAACATAGAAGGTAGTGGTATATATGGAAGAACACGTTTGATGTGTGCTGTTCAAAATGATCGCACAGACTTGGTATTATTGTTGCTATCCAAAGGAGCCAATATAGAGAGGTCTCTTAGACATGGTGCAACTGCTTTTATCTAAAGGGGCAAACATAGAAGCTAAAGAAAACGAAGGAAATACACCACTAATCTTTGCTGTTCGGAATTACCGCTTAAACATTGTGACATTGCTTCATTCTAATGGAACCAATATAGAAGCAAAAGATGAAAACGGACGTAATGCTTTGGTTTGGGCTATTTGGTCGTCAAGTGAAGACGTAGTACAGCTGCTTCTTTTATTTGGATCAGATATAGAAGCTAAAAATCACTTAGGACAAACTCCTCTAGTTTTTGCTGTCCTGCAGAGTAACGCAGCAGTAATTCAATTACTTTTGAATGAAGGTGCAAATATCAATGCAATGGATAATGAGGGAAAAGATGCACTTATATATGCTTTTGAAAGAGGTGACGTTGAAATAGCAAAATTATTATTCGACAGAAGCCTTAAGTTTAGTTCTACTACGGGTAACTCGGAAGATAATAATACATCGTCTGTTACGGCTGTTCTAGATGTTGCAAGCAATTAGGACGTTTTGTATTAGTGTTTCTGGCTTAGTATGTATCACTGTTAAATGTTTATGTATGTGAATTTTTCTGGCTATATATTTTTTTTAAATATGCTTACTTTTCTTGTCAATTTTTCAATTATACTTAGAATGTTTAGATTGTTGGTATGAAAGCTAAAGTCAAAGAAAAATAAAATTTGTTAGATTTAAATATTGGTGTTTTTGGTAAAACACCCTGCATGTTAAGGGATCAAACTCATTGGTGACGCCAGTGGTGGGTCAGGGTAAGTTTGGGCCCTTGCTAGAAGCCTTCTGCATGAAAATCTACTTTCTAAAGGTGCTAGTGTAGAAACTTTGGGAAAAGATGGATATACACCATTAATCTATGCCGTGCAACAGGATAATCTTCCTTTAGTAGACTGCTTCATCTCTCATGGAGCTGATATTAACAAAACGGATAGTGAAGGAGCTAGTGTATTGTTATGGGCAGCTAGGAAAGGTTATGGAGATATATTTGGTTTGCTTTTATCCAAAGGAGCCAACATAGAAAACAGTGATCGGTTAAACCCGCTAATACAGCTTTTATCCAAAGGTGTCAACATAGAAAGTAAAGACACAGATGGCAAGACTCCGCTAATGTATGCTGTTCAAAATGGCCAATCAGTCTTGGTGACATTTCTTCTATCTAGAGGAGCTGACGTAAGAACAAAAGATGCATCAGGACGTAATGCTTTGTTATGGGCCGCTTGGTATGGACAGAAGGATGTAGTCGAGCTACTTCTTTCAAATGGATCGGCTATAGAAGTTAGAGATAATGACGGAGAAACTCCTTTGATTTATGCTGCACGCCGGAAACATCTCTCCTTGGTAGAATCACTCATCTCTCATGGAGCTAATTTAACGAGACAGACAATAGAGGTATTGATGCATTTCTATGGGCATTTAGAGAAAAGCACACAGATATAATGAACTTTCTTCTATCCAAAGGCGCTAACATAGAAGGTAAAAATTTGATTGGAGAAACACTTTTAATATATTCTGCTGTAGTTGGCCGTGCAGAAATGGTAATGTTTTTGCTATCTAAAGGGGCCGACATAGAAGCTAAAGATAACTTCGAAGAAACAGCACTATTACGTGTTGCTAGAAATGGTGACTTACACATGACAGAAAGTCTTCTATCTAAAGGCGCCGATATAGAAGCTAGATTTAGAGATGGAAAAACATTACTAATGTATGCTGCTGAAGGTGTAGAATTAATTAAAATATTTGGTATAATTTTAAGTGCTATGTATTCTCCATACGAAATAAATAAAGAACAGTTTGATGCATATGCAAAAGCTACAGCCAAATTGTTTGTGTTTGTTTTACATGCCAGCATCTAATCCTAAAATTCTAATACATACCAAGCGAGCTATAGTTTGCCAAACCTCATCAAAATTTGTCATTTTTTTTAAAAATTGGGTTTTCAGCTTCAGAGGCGGTTTAATTATCGGGCGCGGCTTTTCTGACCGGATGAGCCTTTCTTCCATCCCCATTCTAGTGAGTCTGTTTCTTGACCCAACCATGTTTGTGATAAGTCTGCAGTGAATGAAATCTGGAAAGTGGCAATCGTGCTAGGTTAAAAGCCGTTCTTGCGACCGATTTGACAAACAAATGGTATCTGAAATCGTCCAGTGATTCACTGCTCTGTTTTTGACTATACAATGCCAGGATGAGCTGTTGCCCTGCCTTCACTATGCAATCTTGAGAAACGTGGGATTCAGAGAATTTCTCTGCTTCTGCTTTTCATTTTTTGTCAAAAAAATCTGAAGTTGTATCACATCCTGTAAACGCATAAATACAGAAGATGTATGTGGGATTAAACTCGAAGAAAGTGATTGAGCACTATAAACCTGCTTTTTTTGCCTATTCCTGGTTTAAGGAAGTACAAGTTCTCGAAAGTGTTTGCTAGCCCTGTTAGGAGAACAAGAACGTTAATATCCTCACTAACAATAGCTACACTTTCGAATTTTGCTGCTTGGGAAATAGCTGTAGAAACGATCAACCCGTCTGCATCTTCTTTTGTCTGTTAAACTTTCATGTTTCCTTTTTCCAATTTTTGCATCAGCATTGATATTAAACGGTTCTTGTTGTTTTCATTTCCTAGAAACATTTCCTGCATCACTGCAGCAATTGTTTCTTCACTGAAAATGATGTTAGCTGAAGTACCTGATGTCTTCAAACGACGAAACCTTTCAGAAGACTTTGTTTCTCTCTGCGCGGGATCAGTTGAATATCCATCAAAAATAACTGTGATATCAAGAGACATAATGCTTTCTCAAGTAGGCTTCATATTTTCTGCAGATGGAACCAAAGTTTTCATTACGATGCCACACTACCTCATGCAAGAGGAATCCTCCATCCACAACAAAGATTTTGATGTTTGGTGCTGTATCATGAAGAGGTGTAAATGCTTCATATAGGGATGATTTTGTTTCCTTGATCAGGCCTTTTTTAGAAAACAAAGACATGGGATACGGAGCTAGTTCAAATGTGAAACAGTGTTTCAAGTCTTCTTCGGAGTGTTGGATTGACAGTTGTTATTATTTTGTTCCTTATCTTCAGAGCAGTGCAGGACGCACGTGTAATAACCTTATCTTTGCCCTTAAACGATACGTTCTGAAAGTGCTGACCAATAATTCTGGAAATTCCCTTACTTCTAACTTCTATTGATAAATGACAGTTGACCTCTGCATCCCCAATTAATCCACTGCTGATTGACATGATAACATCACTTTCTGGAAAGGGGGGAGGGGTGTCGGGACCAGTTGAGACAGACAGCCAATCTAGCAGTTTCTTATTGTCTTCACTGCCTCTATCCCTGCGTGAAGGTCTTAAATCAACATGTTGCTCACTGGTCCCAGATGATACGTCACAGTATTCTTCAATATTCTGACAAATATTTTGCAAACTTGCCATTCTCCTAGTCAACTTTGTAAGCACACCGTCGGAAAAGCCGCGTTCGTTGTTTAAACCATCTGTGAAAGTGAAAATCCAACTTTGTATTTTTTGCTTAGTCAGTTTGGCAATATTTGATTCATCAGGCTCTTCCATTTATGGTCTTTGTAAGACTTAAAACTTACAAAATTTATATAACGTGTAAATGCAAAGGGTAAATATGTCAATTTACTGACATCAAACAATTTAAGTTTTAGAACGGTTGTAAAACAATACATTGGGTGGTAAACACACAACCGTAGATATACTCCGTTCACGATGTTTTTGGATCGTAAGAGGCCGTGCTTTCATTTTGTTAGGTTAGAAATGCTTCCCTTTTTTTTGAAAATTGCCGTGCCTGATCAATACCTAGAAAATTTGCCCGACTACAACCTAGTTTTGCACACGAAATGGGGCCGTGATGAGGCATTTGGTCGAAGCGAATTTCAATAAAAATTCTATGACAATGTCAATGGTGCATCTGATGCATACTTGTTCATGACGTCTACGGTTTCTTTAAAACTGACGTCAAATAATGATGAAGTGTGCATTTAGAGAAATAATCGTCTGTCATTTACTAATTACTGCAGGCCCTTGCAATTCCAATATAGGGCAAAAACCCCTGAACTAATAAGGGAAGAAAATCTAAGCGATTCGACAGTTATCGTAGAGAAGCATATACGGTCGTGACCATGCTTGATACTTTACGATGATTGGCAGAAAATGGATCAGGATGTGACAGGTACACTTTCAATAAGCAACTGCATTGTTTGTAGGGCTAAACCATCTCAGTTGAACGATTTGTCAAATTTTGGTGTCACTTCGAGAAAAGAAGTTCTCGAGTCAGGCATGTTTCCTCTACACGCTCGCCTTTGGTTCATGGAGTATATCTTGAAGATAAGTTACAATCTTACTTTCAAGTCCTGGAAATCATCGGTAGCCACGAAACCAATAAAACTTGAAAGCCAAAGGAAGAATTTAAAGAAAAATTGGAATTGAAAGTCGATGTTGTGAAACAAGGCATGGGCAGGACTAACGGTGCAGACATAATAAAAAGTGCTGCTCTACCTATTGGTGCTCTTTCAGAAGAAGCACAAAAGTCAAGAAATAAAAACTATAAGTATTTCAGAATTCACCTTTCCAGAAAATATCCTCGAGTGGCGAAAAACCAGGACATTTTTAATATGATGATGGTATCACTGGACCCGTTGATATCACATCTGAGGCCGCAACCTAAAAAGTAATTACTTTCATTTAACGAGGAAACTCAATTCTTACTGGAGTAAATGTTTGTTTCATAAAACATTATAACTATGTTATTCAATTTTTTTAGTATTTTTTATGTATTTTTTATGCAGGATATTTAATTAAAGAATGTGCTGTATCTCTGAAATGATTGGGTTGCGGACCCATGTTGATTAAGACTTTCTTGATCGTCTCAATGAGTATTATAAGTGGCTAAAATATTCAACAACATTTTTTTAACACCCTGTATTGTATTATTTTAATATTTTTAATTTATTGATAAATTAAAATTTACATACAAACAGATCGTTCTGAAACAATGTTTTAATATGTAAATATAGGTTATTAATTACATTTTATTAATTATCATTAAATCTTTGATAGTTTTTTGTCTATAACTTGAAAATGGTTGGAATTAGACATTATGTTTATAGGAACTTCTCGATTCAGCGTGAAAACATTTATACGAATCCAATAGTTTTTGAAGTTTTTTCCCATTTTTGAGATTTTCACTCCAGTGTGCGTCGCGTCGTGCGAACATCAAGGTTACTTGTCGCATACAATTTGATACGGAAAAAACTGGGATTAGTGACCCATCGGTAGAGTAAACAATATATAAAATTGATATGCCACCTGTTATGCTAGCCTTTATACAGTCGAAGACGGGTCGTGAGCTAAGAGAGTTTAAGGCAAACGATAAATGATAAAAATGGAACGATAATCTTAGGGGTTTTGGTGTTGAGAGGACGCCAGCTGTAGTAGAATGTCGGTGACCTAGTTTCAAATAGAAGATCTCACAGCTGATCTTCGTATATAGGTCAAATGGCGAGATGTAAGCCAGGGTCGAACCACAGGTTCGAGTAATACACAGATAAATAAAATGGAGATTGTACTGCACTCTGGTTAGATACTTACTTTCACAAGGTAAACTTAAGATAATGATTCCGTATGAGAGCGTCGACGCCACTGGAGTCTAGGCCAGCTGCTCCATGTAAGGCTTAATAAGTATGCTCATAACCCAATAAAAAATCCAAATAAGTTAATACATATGTTGGCATACTATAGCAAAATGAATGTACAGAAAAAAACAGGATACAGCAG
The DNA here is from genome assembly GCA_011009095.1 of Ignelater luminosus. Lineage (NCBI taxonomy): Eukaryota > Metazoa > Arthropoda > Insecta > Coleoptera > Elateridae > Ignelater > Ignelater luminosus. Next base: position 52,808 of record VTPC01001089.1, read on the forward strand.
TCCGGTTTACACTTTTGAAAAAGTCATATACATAGATAAACAATAATTAACAAAGAAACAACAGTACAAACTACAAATAGATACACGATAAATGCAACTAGGTGAGACTGATTAACATTCACGGTTCAGCAAACCAGTACAATGCAGGAAGCACTGGAACAGTGAAAACAATGTACACATACATATAATGAATCGTCCGTAAATATTAAGATAAGATTCATTGTTGTTTATGAGAGAAGCATGAACATTAATTAAAAATAGAGAAAACAAATAATACTGACGTTTGAATTTAAATTTGTCACCTGCAGGTGTATTGCAATTAACTGTAGATTTCAAAAATGTAAATACATAATTCGGCAAACAAGATAACTTGACAAAAATTGTTAAATAGTAAAACGTTTTGTTAACAACATTGAACATATATGAACGATAAAAGTAAATACTAATTTCATAAATGTTGTTCCTAAAAGAAGGCAAACAAATAAAAGATATCAGAATTCGAAACAAAAAAGCAATGTATTTCAAATTACACAAATATACGAAGTCACGAGTGAGTAACCTTTACAACCTCCAGACGGTTGGTGACGTGACGATAAAAATATAGATAGATTTCACAAGTAATTGCGAAGGTTTGTTGGCAAATGGTGTGAGACAACGATGCTTCTTCATAAACTATTAAACAAAAAGGTAAAAAGGTATTTGCCATAGCAGGAATTATCCTTTAGAAAGCGGAACCAGCTGTTAGCACAAAGTTCACTAACCTCACAGCACTTTTACACCAGTTTTAATTCACAGATATTACATAAATATTTACAGGTTTTGGACGTCTCCCTCATACGTTCAATAACAAGATATTTTAATTGACTTGAAAAATATCTAGGTAGAGTAAGGCAGTACAAATCTCATATCAAGCTCGGTAGAAATATTGCGATATTATAAAATAGATAACGATACGGTAGTTTGAAAGGTCCTTGCGGAATTATTGGCACTTTTCGCCGTTTGGCGACAACTTATAGGTACGGTACGGTAAAGAACGCTTCCAGATTATCCCGGGAAAATGTCCATAAATGACTTAGCGAAGACAAAATCCACTCGCGAGAATTACACTCAGGTTTAACTCAACCTTGTTAGAAATTAATCTATCCTCGACTACTTCACTGTAGCTCGCAAGATTCTTATTTTCCAAGTTCCACAAGCGAAGACACGAAGAAGCGTGTTTTTGCTTACACGGCAAACGAAAAACTCCTCGTGTCTTCAAGCGAGAAATGTCACTTCCAACCCCCCAAGAGGGTTGTACCAACAGATAATTGGCTGTTTAATTTATCGGACGATCGGACAAACCAATCAAATAGTGCAGGAAAGGTGTGCTTTACCGAGAAACTTGCACCTTGCACTTGTAATTATAGGAAATATAAAACTTATCTATACCAGACAAGTTGACAGATTTATAGTTTTAAGGGTAATATCTAAAACCAAAAGACAAGAGTCTGAAATTTCTGTGAATCGCATAAATGAAACCAGAAAAATATAAAATTAGAGGCGAAATACATCTCTAATTTAATATTTAAGAAAGCATTTTATAAAAGAATATCAGAGACATTTAACGTTCCCAAGTCATAAATTACAACAATGTCAAGGGCTTTTATATTGTAGGAAGACGTTAAACTTAATTTTTAAAAAGGAATATCATATTTACAGGGGAAAAGATTTAAAATAAGAAAACGATACATTGTTATTTATAAGAATAAATAACTTATTAAGGAGAAATTCGCTAATTACGAAATTTTTCTAACAACGTTTATTTAAATTGCGTACAAACGACAAGACGTTACTCTGTCATTGTTGTGAAGCAAACGTTACCGCGATCAAAATCAGAAGCTTGAGTAGGTCAGAACGGCTTGATAGAAATTCTAGCAAATTGACAAATAACGGTTTAGGCACGTAAAACAATTCATTAAGATTGGGTGCTAGAAAATGAAATGTATTCAGAGGAAAATTACTATTATACATATGGTTTTCGTTTAGATGATACAGGGTGATCCACAACATAATTAACAAATAAAAACTGATAATAGGGGAGACCATTTTGAATAAAAGAATTTTAAACTTTCTGCATGCAATAAATAATTTATGTTTTCTATGCCAAGTTATCTATGAAATAAACAAATAAACCTGGGTAGTATGTAAGTACATTACAAAATGGTAAAAAACAATAGAAGATTGAAAGAATTCACAATGTCAATTAGTCAAATTGAGTCAATTACAAAAAATTGTTTAAGAAAACTTACAGATTGTTTATTTTGTAAAAAAACAAATTACGTATTGCATGCAGAAAGTTTAAAATTCCCATATCTCAATAATGAAATAAAATCGAACAGATGTTGATATGAAATCTGCCCTATCAAAAGTTTTTATTTGGCACACCTGCCGTGAATCACCCTTTTAACGACTAACACGTGTTGTTATCAAAAACAATCTATTGGTAATGTTTATTATGAAATATTTTTAGCATAATTACGTAATGAGCATGTAGAACTAATAATTATTATAAATGTTTATGATAGAGATAAAAACAATTCTTTTGTTATTGCTAGGTTCGATTTATTCAGTAAAAAACTGTTAAGATTAATTGAGACTACCCATTTTGTAAATTGACTTATTTCGAATGAGATTCAGTTTCTAGATTACTATAAGACGATCAGTTATAGGAATGAGCCTGATTACAAAAACACTTGTTGTAATTGCTTTGTTTGACATGATAATTGTGGCTGACGTACTTGACAACATAGACGTAGATATAGAAAAAATATTTGGCCAGGGAATCTTGCAAACGATCTACAAGAAGATGCGGCTTTACCACTGGTAAGTCTAAATTCGTTTTAACGCTTCTTCTTCGG
>VTPC01001090.1:0-14873 GCA_011009095.1 Ignelater luminosus
GAAAGATTAGTTCAAAACGAATGAGATAAATTATGCCACAGGAAATACATGAACTGGAACGGTCAACAGCTTTTTTACGTTCTTACAGAAGAAGTTTGCTGAACTGTCTTTTAACATGTGCTCAGAACAGGCAGTGACTTGGCATATAACGAAATCATCTAGCACAATCAGCCTGATCTTCTTTCTCTTAAAGATGATGGAAAAACTAGTTTATATTAGATACGTACTATATAACGGACGTTGTTGAATCCCTTATATCAACCTGTTGGCTTACCAAAGTGGAAAATCCTGCGATTCAGCAATCACAGAACTATCTAAAAGGGCGGCAAAAACAATTGAAAACAATGAAATTGGGTTTTCTATTTACAATTAGGAGTAGAAGACGTTTTATACTTAATACTTAGTAATGAATTCAATTTGGAGCGCGATGTGTGCTTTACCGGTGAATTGGTGCTACTCTAGGTAACAGTGGTTTTTCTCATTTGCAGCCAAATGCAATCCCAATCCTTAAGGTTATGCAAATGATATTGCTATCTTTGTAAGGAAAAAAGCTGGTAACATCACAGCTAATTCTTCTTAAAGATTGCATAAAAGAGGAGGGTTTTGCTTTCCGCTGAAAGACAGAACTCTTGATACGGTGAACGCTTTGGTAAGTGGTATTCTTGGAATATCCAGTTTTGGTTTTTGCTAAAACAGATAAGGTCAACACCATAGAAAGCACTGGGTTTGCAATATCTTCAGTAGCTGAAAGCCTAACCAAAAAAACTCACAGAATCAATTTCTAAATTTCTAAATCTCTAAACTAATCAGTAATAATAATAGTTGGTATCTAACAAGCCTCTCGGTTACAGAATATTATTCTTGAAAACCCAATAGTTTATTAAAACCAATTAATTTATTTCAAAAGATTATTACTGCTGTTTCTGGAAGTCCTTTTCCTGGAATTCTCCTTTTCCAAGAACAGTTCGACATATCGGCAAAATAAACTCAAAGAGCCGGGAGGTTAGAATTATTCGAAAACTGCAAAAAAATCTAAGGTTTTCTTTTAGTACAGTAACACTGTAGGTTTGTCTTACGATATGGCAGGTAGTTTAATTTCTAGAAATGTTTTAGATGTTGAGGCCCCAATAAGAAATCCAAGTTTTCAAACACGACAAGGTATCTGAGAACTACTAACTCTTTCTCCATCCATTTAGTGCAAAATCTATCTTGCTAGGCTGTCACTAATTAGAAATGTTGCACGGTATAACGCATTCAGAATGTACTTACCATAAAGTACAGGCATGGTATGGAACTGAAAAATTCTTCAAGAGTTGGGCTTGAGACGTATCAATAGAAATGGGTTCACTTCAGCGAGTACTACAAGAGACTCAGCTCCTCAGGCCTTGTTCAATTTTATATTTCGCAATTGCAACAAAGGATGCGGTGGGATACTTTACTAATATGTAATCAACAATTATTGTGTAATTAATAAACACTAACATAATTAAAATAGCATTCTGTAATTTTCTCATAACTTCTTTCACTCTACAGTAGTGCCGCTCGTTATTATGTAGGTATAAGAAAAAATGTTTGAGACAAAAGTTGCACAAAGTTATAACCCGTACAAGAATGCTAAGAGCTACTTTTCTATCTTTACTCTAGCATCTATTGGTAAGAGGATATTGAGAAAGAAGTGAGCTAAGGTCAATTTGGGTTTTTTTATTAAGACTCCAACATCTAAAACATTTCCAAAAATCAGAACTCAACATTTTGTAGGATATGGCCTTCTTTTTGTTTTTTGCTACTGTACTGTTCTTCAAAAAATCCTCAATATCAAAAGAAATTGGAAATGTAGCCAAAAACACGGATAACTTCGGTTAAAATTTCTCTTGAGTCAGCTTTTCCACAAAACTACATTTCAAATACACATTTAAAGTACAGTATTATCAGTAAACAATAAAAGCCAACTTCCTGCGGTTTTGGAAATCTTACAACTACGACTCCCATTTCGCAACGAGTTAAAACACAATTTTCAAAAATCTTATCAGACGAGTTCACAAAACTTCTGCTCTGTCGAATCATTTCAATATTAACAAAACAAAGAGGCTGTTGTAAAGGAGTATCTGATAGCAGAATGTAATTATAAATAAACAAACTTAGTTTACTGTGAGAGAAAAAAAATAAACAAAATATTAAAGGTTGTTGAAAATGTTTGAATAATCTCTAGTTTGCATTCACCTAGAATAAATACTGTTAGTGCTTTTGCAGAGAAAAGAAATTATCTCCAGCGATTAGAATTAATCAGACTTGGACAATCTTGATATTATCAACAACCACAGTGCTTCTAGAACAGTCTGTTTCATCCCGATTTGGGTAAGACCAACCTCTTGTCTCGTTAGATCCTGAACAGATTTAATTTACGGTAATTTGAATCCAATTGAATACATGTAGTAAATAAATTTTTAACAAATAAAGCTGAATGTTAGTGGTATGCGCGGCCCGTTGCTATACTTTAGTTTAGTAAATCTAATTTAAAAAAGAATTTTGTTTTAGAAATAGTGACTGCAAGTTAACATTCTTATATAAAGTGTTCATAAATGTTTCTGGGCCCAGTTGGCTATGGAATCTAATCTTGATGTGCAGCTTTGTTGATTTATTTCAACAACTAATGCGTATTTGTTTTCAGTCAGTTGTCAATTGCAAATGTCATTGCCCTGCATTTGGTAATTTAGTTCATCTTGTGCTAAAATTTGTTGTATTGTTCCACATTTTTTTCTCTGAGTGCATTTATTGTACGAAAAAGTCGTTTTCAAGACTAAATTTGTAGATTTATTAACAACTAATTTTAACTTAATTCTTAAAAGACATAAAATTAAGCAGCCGTCATAACAACGATGCAATGTTTGTAATGTGACAAACACTTTAATACATATCTTGTTTTTCAAAAGGCAGCAAATGTAGCCGCAAGGATGATTTTACAGCCCACTGGATCAGAAACATTTATGAACACTTTATATCTGTTAAAGTCTTAGCCAGATTTTCTGATCCATATTTTTTTGAAGTTCTGACGAAAAATGACAACATTGTAAATGAGTACTGGGCTCCCATTTGAACTATGTTTCATGAAAATTGCAATATCTAGAAATGGTAGACGTATTTCAATCAACTGCAGCACAAATGTCTATTTAACAATAAGTAACAAACAATGAAAACTTCAACAATTGTTACCAATGCAAATGGCAAGAAAAATACATTGACACTTTTTTGTTTTTTAACCGAAAACTTCTTTTTTGTTCATGAGTTTTAAATTATTTCATGTAGCCATCGGTTAGTAGTCATTTAGAAATGCCACCAGTGAGAGGACGTGCATATTACGCTCATATATTCAAGTTCGGGCGGGGTAGAATTATGATTTTTTTATGAAAGTGGCATTTTTTATGAAAAAATTGCAAAACGGATAGGTAGAGATGCGGGTACTGTGTTGTACTGTCTGTTGTCGACTATGAACAGAAAAAAGTCGGCAACTCGTCAAAGGAAACCTACAGCAAGGGAATATACTATAGAACGTCAAAATTGGTTTCTTAGTCAGTTGACTACAAATGACAGAGTTACGTCAGTATGAGGTATAGCAAATATAAAATATGGAGTAGAGGATAATATTGTCTCAATGGCAACAGTATGCCAAAGAATTAGATGTTTTAGACTGTGCTCTTCCGACCACAATTACTGACGAATTCCGCTGCTGTTTGGTTAGGCGTGATGTTTACCAGAAAGTGAAGGGCAACGTGGTGGAAGATGCAATGTGCAGTATTCCGTGGGACGTTATGCGACATGCACGCTTGGGATCATGGTACGGGGTGCTACTCTTTTGGGAAGTAGGTCTTTGTTTTTCATTGTTTGAACATGGAATTCTTCGTTACGATATTGCACTTCCGTACATTGCACTTGTTATATTACAACATTTACTGCATGACCTCTAATATTCTTGGAGCTATTGCCCATTGAACACGTATGGAACATAAGGCAGGCGGTTTTCAGTTTTGCAGCACCTTAGAACAACACTAGCTGATCTTTGTCACGAGGTTCAGGTTGTTGAGGAAGCTTTTCCACAAAAAACATTTTAATCAGTGCCTAGACGTATTAATAAATTGATAAGATTGAGAAGAGAATCCACATAATATTTAAAATTACAACGTTGCTTGTGTTTAAAATTTTCAAGGTTTGTTAATTTTTTTTAATTAAAAATGCGTTTATCATTTCTGAGTGTTGCAATTGCATTGAAATATATTACTTTAAGAAAACTATATGTGAGACTATTTTAGCATAATTTTATTAAATTTATAGAGCTTATATTTCGCTGCTACCATGTATTCAGTAGCTTTGAGTAAAACAATATTCTACTGTTAATGACAGCTCCTGGCATAATTATCATAGACGGGTGTGAATTAAACTTATATTCACGGTTTCTCCAAGTAATTATTTCAATCTAAAAAAAAAAAACATTAAAACACTGCCTTTGGATTCTTCATGGGGACATAATTAGATCGTAAAGTTACGCATATAAGACTCTTCGCAAAAACAAAGTTCTTGAACCTTCTCAAATTTGGTTTCGTTATGAGATTCTTTAGATTATTTTGCAGAATATTCTGAATTCTGCAAAATATACTAGAATTCTTGATTTTTTTTGATTTCTGGGAGTTTTGCGGTATATTTTATTTTTGGTGACGGTGTTCTTTGAGTCAGTACGGTCCTAGTTTAGTTAGAGGGTTTACTACTACTCCTCCTTGTCGTTGGTTGGTTCAGACGAGAGCTCACGGCTAGCTGCTGTGTAGATACGGTTGTTCAGGGGTCGATCGGCTGTTACAAACTCAAAACAGGGAAACTGAACACAAAAGTAAAACACTCAAGTGATACAACAAACTGATTTGTTGTACTTAAATCCTAACCTATATACAAATGCAGCCAGTAAGAGATAAACGGGGTTATATGTATGCTTTATTAACGGAATCAGGTTAGATGCCTTACAGAGATAGAACAGGAATCGAAAAGTTACCGAAAAAATGCTCCAAGCAGCACGGCCGACCTTGCGCGATACAATTCTGCTAGGCCAGAACAGCAACAACAGCTTGCTCTACGGACAGCGACGATGACGGATAAGTGGTATTTGTAACTCTACCAAAACTGACCAACGCTATTGACAAAGGTATCAATCGGGCTACAAACAGAAGTTCAGAATGGAAGGGTTGGGAATTGTTTTCGGACTTACTAAGTGCTTTACTAAAACTTGAAGAACTCTGATAGGACTGGCTCTCACTAAATGATCTGTAAACTGACGTTCTGGCTAGCGAGCGCCCACCTTTATACCATACTAGCTAGTTGAGAGAACGGGGACACTACAAGTGGGGAAAACGGGTATGCGTGGTGAAATCAGTGTGCGGCTTACATTGCGGATGATTAATGCAATTAAAAACAATCAAGTCTTCAAGCCATTAAATAGTCTTTAAATTTTTAACGTACATGGTAATTAACTAGTAATGGTAGTCAGTTTTGTGATGTATTATCTGATATCTAGCCTGCTTGTGTATTAGTTAGTACTATACTTAAGTCTTATAGCTTATGTACATACCAAAGTAGTAAATGAAATAGAGGAGATTGTATATTAATAGAAAGCTTAAAAAATGATCTGTTTAACGTTCTCAGTTTTTGAATTGCTTTTTACTAGTTTGGCTCACAGTATGTAGTGATTGGAATCCATATACTTATAGTATACACACACAAAACATCAAAATTGCTTAAAATGATTCTTTAGGTATGGTTGGATTCAGAATTTGAGAATGTTAAAACAAGAGAATTTATGTCATTTGTGGTAAAATTAGAAGTGCTGGTGACAGCAAATGTACCTTAGAATCAGGCAAACATGAGTATTTGATGTATACAAGATAAAATAATAAAGAAAAAATCTATTGTACTACCTATGGTGTAATACTTGTTGTTACATTATCAACAGAGACAAATTAAGTCAAAAGAATTATAAGTTTTAAAATAAATCGATGTAAGAAAATAAATAAACAAACCCGTTCTCGATGTTCATTTAGCCACACCACAACACGGATTACAAATTCCTTGTTATGTTTATGAATTAATTTTCCCGAATTAAATTCAAGAACATAGAAATTAGCATATTGTAACAAAACCCAAAGCGTTAAAGCTTGTGGCATTTATTCAGAAAAGCAGACGTAGTAATTATGTGATTTATAATTATAACGTATTCCGATATATCAATTCCCAAACTTTATTAGACAATAAATACTTGGTATACGGGTTGAATTCAATTAAGCAACGTTTTAATTTAATTCTGTACGTAACGTCATTGTTACATTCAGAATAACGAACAATAATTAATTCTGAAAGCTTGAAGATTTCTTGTATTAAGCCGCAAGTTTCAAATACTTTTACAATGCGTGTATAATAATTAAGTCGGCAACTTCTGCTTACTTTGAAAATGATTAATTATATTTGTCTGTGAAGTTATGTTAAATAAACAAACAAATATATCTAATAATTTTGCTCCGGCGAAATATTTTTCCAACGAAAAGAAATCTAATTTGCAATTTCATCCGGTACGTAGTATGCAAATTAATGTGGTTAATGTTACAGCACCGTACTTAATGGATGACAGCTGCAGCAAATAAGGTAGAAAAAAAGAAAATTTAATAAGCTGGAATAAATGCAAGGACGCCCAAAATATTATTACGCATTCTGACAATTACTCGACTAAACTTGAGAGATAATTAATTTTAAAACTCTAAATTTCCATTTGCATGCAATCGTTAGTTCCAACACAGTACGTAGCTTTGTTTAAACTATACTAAAATTCAAAAATTCCAGACAGTGACGTCGCATATAATTTCACAACATCGTTGATTGGTAGCGGCACATTGTTACTAATAATTAATAAAATAACTCTACGTTATAGCGCAGTATCTCTTACTACTAGCTATACTGAACGAAATTCCGTTCCGATTACTGTCGGCGTCAGCCAAAATTGTTACGAAACAATGATGTCACTGGCAACAACTTTGAAACTGCAGTCTCAGCATATATGGGTCGCCCGTGAAGCTTCTATCTCCTACCAAACTCGCATCTAAACAAATAAAATTAAAAAGAAATTTAATGTGACTCATTCACATGACTTTCTTTTACCTTGGATCTCACAAAAAGTAAGAAATAAGGTTTTAGGTTCATTTAGAATTACTTTAAAATACGGTAGTCACACAAAAACACAAATAATAAAAAAATAATTCTGTTATATAAACTAAATAATAATAATTCAAATGGATTAGGTTGTGTGCTTTGTACTTAATCTCCCAGCAGATCATATTGCTTGCGTGTTTTCAATTACAATTTGATCTACAATCGAAAAACTGTGTTGTGAAGTTTTATTGTTGATTGGTGTAAATATGCAGTGTAATCAATATCCCGGATTTAGAGTAATTGCAATTCCTGTTGCTTTTCCCACTGAATACATTTCGGTTTTTCATTCACTATGTTGAATTTTCCCGTAATACAGGAAGAATTCTCGAAATACTTCTTTATACAGTAAGTCATGCTTGGTCAAGATAATTCTTCTCTTCAACCAATATGTATAGCTTTGTCATTGTAAAGACTCATAACTATTAATCTAGCAACCTACGGTATTTAACGTTGGAGTTTTTCCTAAAATAAACTGTTTATTTGGTGAAGCTACTATAGTGACTGACAGAGCATATTTCTGCCCTTGGAACCCAGCAATGGTGATTGTACTGCTTTTACTACCAATTGAGGGGTTTCTATTCAAGTAGTCTACTATAACCTAGTTTGCATCTCGTCATGTCTTGTAATTTGTTTCACCAACAAGCGACTCTTGTTTGTAGATCTTTTTTGCGTGTTGCAACTTGTAACGTAGCCTTGAGTTACAATATTAACGACTCTAGTCTAACTAAAACGCTACTGGTCTTAGACCGGCTAAACTCAGTAGGTAATCTTGAGTGAGAATAAGGAGGTTATACATACAATAAGACACCAAAAAAATATTTAATTCATTTCTTAAAAAAATAATATCATGAGGGTGCCTGTTTGTCCAAAGGAAAAACACTACAAGAACAAATTCTAACAATTTCTCAAAAACCAATAGAATAATTAGTGAAATCAGCAAAAACAGATAATAAAAAATATGGTTAAATTGCAAATTAAAAATATCTAAATATTTAAAGTTTAAATCGCGTAAAATACAATTCTAAGAATCACAAAAATGTTAATCTAAATCTTCAATAAATTCCCTTTCAAGAATTTTAATCTTATCATTTAAACCATTGGAATAAACATACAATAAATGCAACACAATTTGCATATAAAAATTTCATTAAAGATAAAGATTTGTAGTTATACTTTTAAAACAAATTTTGAAAACACAAACTTAATAAATGACCATTAAAAGTAGGAAAAAACAAGACTCACCACGAAGGTCCGAAATTTCAGAATCTACAGCGCTGTAAATGTGGAACGGAAAAAATCTGCAACATACTATGCAATACCTTTCTTAACCCACGCTTCCTAAGTTCTTTTGTCTCCTCTTTTTTTATTTGTATAAAAAATCTCAAACAACTAAATAAGCCAATGACGACTTCGTCGCAATGCATTTAGGTGACGTTAATTATTACAACTGTAATTGAAAGGAGTAGATTCAATTTAAACAATTTAAACAAAATTCTTAAAATTTAAATTTAGCGACGACCATGTTGAGATAGTAGAAAAGGTGGTCCAGATGTGCAGCAATTGCGCCGGAACTCCATCCTTCACGGATCAACCAGAGATTCACTTGAACGGAGATAAATAGGCCACGTTGGACGAGATGATCAGAAGTGGAACGGAATCTTGTGGTGACGCCACCTTCCACAGCAACAAATCTGACGTTGTGCCAAAAACAAAACCTTCAACAACTGACCCTCAAAGTTCCAGGTGCAAGGAACAAGCTAAAAAAAAAAAACCATGCAAACCTCCCATGAGATCTAGAAAAGCAAAAACAAAACCCACTTACCCTCGCTGGGTTGAGGCTTGTCACAACTCAATAAAAAATCTGATGTAGCCCTGTCACAACCACTAAAGACGCACTGCATCGGTGACGAATTCTGCCCCACTGAATCTGCCTAAACGCAAAGCGCAAATCAAACACCTCAGGGATAACCTTCCTCCAACGGAAATAACGGTTCTTGAAAATTAAAAAAAATTAACGAAGCAAAAGCCGACTTGAAGATGTAATTTCTATTAATCTACATTAGGATCAAGCAGCAAAGATTAAAGTAGCAACCAAAAAATCTTAACTCTCACAAGAACGTAATTGTGAATTACAGTTAAAGTAGAAATGAAACCGAATAAGCTTTACAAATAAACAGGTACTGTAATTCATTTTGGTTGTACCAAAAACAAAAGATCAACCATACATGGGCTACCTTTAGAGAAATGAACAACTAAAAATTTACATAACTAAATTACACATAACCACTTATCACTGAATCGTGATAAGAAAAACCAAACCTTAACAATTTGCTAACAAGATCTATAATGAAGTAAAATTAACCAGAAATACAAGTCACAACTGTAAAAGCTCTACATACTAGAACCATAAAAATTTAAATGTATGAGGAATTACATATATCCTGTGTTCCGCTTGATACCACAAATAAATTAGAAAAATCCCCCAACCCTAAATTGATTTACTAATAAAAAATCCACAACAAAAATTAGTCTATCTCTCAGTGCAAACTCATCATTATCAAAACCACCTTCTCAACGAGAGAAAACTACCAAAAACTACAATAACACCTATAAGCACAGATTAAATTTAACCCATGTAACGGAAGGAAAAAGTGAACGTTACAATCTGTAAACATTTTAAAGTGGATTCCAAAGAGATACGTAAGTACGGAAATGATTCGCTGCTTCCACTATTATAAGAGCTTTGAGATTATACAGGTGATGATTTGCTTCACAATTTGTTGTTTTTGACTAAAATATTCAACTGGCTTAGCATGTCTTTTTCCTTCTGCACGAAGGCAGCACCAGTTCTATCAGAACTGTATCAGTACGTATGCTGCTGGTAGCTCTAGAACAAAAATTTTCAGAATAGGTTGATTAATATCTGAATGACTTTCCGTCGAATCTCTTCGTGCTCAATGTTTTTCTTCAGTAGCTTGCTAATAATAAATACGGAAAGCCCGCCTGTTCTTATCGCGTCAATATAAAGGATCATTGTCAGCTCGTATTTTAAAAAGTAGCGTTTCTATTGATCTATTCTTTTCACACTAATTGTCTTGGTGTCAGTGCTGCTAGTTTGAAAAATTTTTCCCTTCTTTGGGAGTATCATGAGGGTTGCACGTGATCACTTTATCTGTTTCGCGCAGCAAGTACAGAATATTCCGAAAGACCCACAAACTGTGAAACACCCTTGACATCTACTGGCATTAGGGAGTCTATCAATGCTTTAACTTTGCTCAGATTGGACGTGATTGTTCCTTTTGAGACAACGTGACCGAGGTATTTCGATTCTTCTCTAAAAATGAGCATTTCTCCAGATTAAGGGAAAATTCTATAAGGGCAACTCAGGCAGAATTTAACGTAGATGTTTGAACACTTTATCGATTGCCTCCGAAAAAATAATTACATCATCGAGGTATGCCTGAGCGATAGTAATCTTCTGATGCGCCCAATGCTTTATTGGTTGCCCTCTGATTATACCAGGGTGCCTTAGTAAAGCCGAATTCATAGTATTCGTCCTCGTTTACTTCTACCTGGTGGAATTACATAAAGTGTCTAGCTAGTTTAGAACATTTGGTAGAGGTTAACCTGCTTTAACAGTTTTCAGTTGATTTCCCTCTAATTAACGCACAACCGCAATAAACCATCTTTCTTCTTATCAACGCAATAGGGTTTCCGTACAATGATCGGTTATATACTTTTATGAATTGTTATCTGCTCTATCGAATTGCTGATTATTGCCTTCAGGCTTTCAGAAAAAACTGCCACTGGAACCTTGCATGTAAGTTTATCTTCAACAAACCTGCTATAACCAAACTTGCAGTATGAATTAAACATCGTGTCTCAGGTCAAATGTGTAATGCCTCTTAACTGTTCCAATACTAGCCTTGCTGATTACATCTCAGCCATATCAGCGCAAATTAAATATACAAATTCAATCTACTACATCACATATAAAGTCACACATTCTAATGCGGCCAACGCAAAGTCAGTTTAATTAGTGTAAACAGCTGGCTTTTTTGAAAAATTTAGTGGAAGACAAAGTCTGACCGGATCAAATGTATAGCAAAGCCCGACCATGAAGTTCAAAGCCAATGAAGGCATAGCCCTACCGAGATTCCTATAAGACCATTACCTACACTTGAAGGATTAAAAAGAAAAGGAGTGTTATAATTTGATGGCGCCCGCTACGACCAATGAATGCATTAAAGAAATACAAGAACGAATGGTAGTTTTAATTAGAAATGAAGTTGTTCGTATTTGAACTGTACATATATTAAAAAAATATTTCGCTACTGTTAAGCAAGCAACTTTAACTAAATGCGGTGAAATTAGAAATTCAAATAATGATGGGCAGACGCAACAGACCGAATCGGTAGTATGAAGTTCGCTACTTATGGAAAAAACGATGAGAATGAAAAGCTACTCGCCATAAAGATAATTGTTCATCTACTGTAGCTGGCAATTGCAGGTCGAGCCCTTCATATTCCCAGACCTGCGCCGGAGACTACTGCTGAAATGAGTTTTGCTATAAAAAGATTTTTTTAGAAGCAACGTTTAGCTCCGAAAACCCCAACTGTATAATTTTTTTAGAATTTTAATTCTAAATTACGAACTACTTGCAATGCGTTTTAGAAATTGAACATTTTTTAACTGTACATAAATGCGAAAGCAGTAGAGGCATTGTGTTTAGTAGTGAACATCACTTTTCTGACAGCGAACTAAATAGTCTGCATATTAAACATGTTGAAGGTTATAATATATTTAGTTTTTGCATACTGTATTCCGTAATCACCTCATAAATGGTGGTGTTGCAATTTTTGTTGGTCACAGCTTATTAGTGAGCAAGCGTGATGACTGATGATGACATAAATATTTTGTTCATTGAAAGAGATAGTGAGATTGCAGTGAATGGAATTTGATTTTGCTTACTGATTTCTGTGCTCCCATCAGAAGATGTAAACGTTAAATACGAGAAACTTATCGAAACAATAATAATGTTAAGTATATCGAGATTGCTGTTTTTCTAAAAAAACAAAAGCAGGGAAAGAGTAACAAATTGTTATTTTTTGATAATAATTAAAAAAATTGAGAGTACTTTACTACTATCTATAAAAATTTCTAAAAGTTTCAAATAAACTGGCTTTCTATTCTTTTCGTATAATTCTTATCGTGATAAGCAAATACAGGGTGGTTCAATATTCCGCTCTAGTAAGATGATAGCTTTATGTTAGGAGATAGAAACGAATTGAGAGCAGAGAGCGTCATTGTGTCCCTGGAAAAATAATCTAAATATATTTTGAACTATACAGGGCGTTCGACTTGTTTGTGGCAGTATCGTATTTTATTTCTTCAAATGGAACAGCCTGTATATTATATTAAAATTGATAGAGTTCCTTTTTTTTGTTTTATTCAAAACACAAAGAAAGTATAAATGTACATGTACATATGCATAATTGAAATGTTAGTTGCAACTACTTTTTCTAAGCATAGCCCTCTTAACTAAATGTGGTTATTTAAATTAACAAAATTAGCGTTTTTATGAAATAACGCTTAAACCATCCCAGATAGACTTAAAGGCCATTAAATAAAAACGAAAGAAAATTAAATTTTGGGTCTGATTATACAAAAATTTTCGTATTGTTCTATTTAAAAATATCAAGTTATCGATGATTGAAGATCTTCATTTTTAATGGTCCATAATGGGACCAAAGTAATCTTTAACAAAGTTATTTGTAACACAATTGATGTAGCAGCCCGTATTAAACACGATGATCAAACCGTATTTTTCTATCCTGTTTAGTTCTAGAGATATTTCAAAATTTTTAAAACAATGTAAAACTGAATTTTTAAAAAAGTATTAAATATCTCGAAAACGACGCCATTTAGACCAAACATATGGTTAATAAAAATGAATGTAAATGTAATAGAAAATCCAAAAATAAAGTAATACACAGGATGTTCCATTTGAAGAAATAATGTAAGATGCTGCCCTGTATAATTCAAAATATTTTTAGGTTATGCTTCCAGAGGTTGCTCTCTGCTCTCAATTTGCTTCTATCTCCTAACATAAAGTTATCATCTTACTAGAGCGGAATCTTGGACCACCCTGTATACGAGGCAAGAAGGGAATCGTAATTTAATTATATACATATGTAACCCTGACTAAGAACTGCGTGGGGCATTCACATCATTATAAGAGCGAAAAGAAAAATAAATCAAATAATATCGATTTGGATGCCACAGGAAACACAATTTTAGATGCAACTATACCTTTTCAACTTCAAATTGGGACCAATCAATTTCAAAATGGGAATAATCATTTTCAAATTGAGAATAATCATTTTCAAATTAGGAATAATCATTTTCAAATTGGGAATAATCAATTTCAAATTGAGAATAATCAATTTCAAATTGGGAAAAACCAATTTCAAGTTGAGACCAATCAACTTTAAATTGAGACTAACCAATATCAGATAGGCTGTGAAAAAAATAAACAATCTGCAATCAGTTGCAGTAATTTATTGTGAAATGTCATATTTAAAAAGTGTAATTAATAAATAAAAATGCCTTATATAAAGAAGATTGACGCTGATAGTGTTAAAAACCAAATTTGTGCCTTATATAATAACAATGAAGACTGGAGAGCGCTTGCAAAGACACTGGGTGTGAAGAAATCAACTGCATATCGATGGGTTAAAAACCAATCCGAAACCGAAAAACTGCGTGGTGGGAAGCGAAAAACTAAAATAACTAACGAGCATAATGTTTTTATGGAACAATGCATTGAAGAAAATCCTAAAATAACTTTAAAGCAACTAAAAGAAAAACTGCAACATGATTACCAAATTTCCGTTTCTACAGAATGTTTGAGGAGACATTTGGATAATTTAATGTATACAATGAAAGATATCCGGAAAGAGCCCGAGAAAGCGAATAGTGAAGAGAACAAAATAAGACGACGTGAATATGCTCAGCAACTTCTGGAATATCAAGCAGAAAACATTCCCATTGTCTATATGGATGAAACAAATTTTAATTTATTTATCTCAAACAAAAAGGACGATCCAAGAAAGGAACCCGCTGTACCTATATTTCTGCAGGCAGTAGGGGATCTAAATCCATATTATGGGATGCATAGGCAATATGGGTTTGATTCACAATGAAATTAGAAGAGGTGCATTCAAGAAACCGGAAGCTAAAGAGTTTGTACGCCAGTGTCTTCGCAATGCTCAAAATATATATCAATCACTAGTAGTAATGGTAGTAGATAATGCTCCTTGTCATGCATCCATCGAAGACGTATTTGAAGAAGACGAATTTGTTGATCACTGCTTACTAAGACTTAGTCCTTATAGTCCAATGTTTAATGCAATTGAACTTGCGTGGTCTGCATTAAAAGCAGGTGTTAAAGTTGATTTAGCCATTCAAATGCTACATATTTTGGTGGATGAAAACAGGGTAGATATGACTCAAACCGAGTTTCGTCTACAGCAACTGGAAAATATCTTACGAGCAAATATACCAAAAATTACTGTTGCTAATTGTTTCCGATATGTGGCTCATGTTCAGAGATTTATTCCTGACGCGTTAAATAT
>VTPC01001091.1:0-150953 GCA_011009095.1 Ignelater luminosus
CAAAGTGAGGATAAGATTTATGGCAGTATTTAAAGAAAATTGATTTATTTATAGACAAGCTTAGTAATACTGAAGTAAATTGAACTAAAAATTGAAAAAAATTTTAGTCTATCCGTAAAGATGTAAATTATAGATCATTGATGCTTAATTAAATTTTAATCGTAAATCGAAAACCTAAATTTCAGTTCTACATATATCCATGCTACATACTTAATATACTGGCTGTGAAATTACGTCGTAATAACACCTGTAATTTTATCTAATTTTAGTTCTCCGGTAAACCTTGATAGAGCTTTTGTTTATAAACACTAGAGACATTACGTGGTATACTACGTAAATTATCGAGTTTGATATTAAAAAATTATCGTTTGTTCTTTTTTTTTTGTTAGCAGACGTCATACACGAGGATAAAATTTAAAATTAATTTGTTGTAGTATTAAGTGTTTACCTGATAAATGTCACCAATAATGGCGCCATAAATTCCAGGAAATAATGCAAACGTTGTAGGGGCTTTTATCAGTGTAAACATAGTTAACTCTAACCGATTTCTAGTTATAAAATTATTTGGAGGAAAAATGTTAGTAATGACTCGTTCGGATAAGTTTTTTCAATAATCTTGATGTTTTATCGCCCCTTTTATTAAGAAACCATGTGGTCACGCTGTGAAACATTGGAAACAAAAGTTTTTTTTTCTGGAAACTTGTCTCTTTTGAGGTTTAATGGGAAATTTGACTTTTTTGTTGTATTATTATCAGTTGCAGATTGAAAAAACTATGGATTTAAAACCTTTTTAGCAATCCAACATTAAAATTAGTACGGCTCTGTATATAGCTACTAATACAATCGTATTATTTTTATAATGTAATGATTCTAGTTGGAGGTCAAAAATCTTCTGAAATTGCTTTTTAATTGAAGTAGGAAGCATTTATTCGATCTGAAAGGTGTCCTTCGCTTTTTGAATATTGTTACTAATAGACTAGAGATTTATTAAAATAATATTAACAATTAAATTGCGTAAAATTATAGCACAAAGTTCAATTTACTCCAAGAATTTTTAAATTAAGCGAATATTATTCTTCCTTTATTTTACATAAACAGGAAGTTAGAAACGATCTCGCTTACACTTTCTCATGTCGCGAAAGCGGTTGCTCTTGTCATTATTTGAACTCAGTAGGTAATAAGATTCCCATATATAAAGCCACCACAGTATTAACACCCACAAATGGAAATGAAACTCGAGAATCTCTTGGGAAAGCTCTCCTTTAAGTAACTTTAGTAACAACAAAAAAAATGATCACGTAGTTGTTGATATCTGGTATATTGTGCAAAATGGGTTAATTCTGATGTCTAAATGATTTTGTTTTCCAGTTATATGCATCTATACCAGATATATAAATTTCAAGTCTTTTCAATAGCTGATAAAAAGATTACAAATATACACAAATGACGCAGCAAATTCAGTTTCAATTACTTTGTCAGGTGGAACATGTAGTAGGCGCTGAAGTTTATCAAAGGCTCGGTACGGTCGGGTTTGTAAACATAAACATACTGGCCGAAGTCTTTTCAATTGCGCAGTTGCATTCGGTCGATAAGTTTGCATCGCAATGCGTTTTACCTGTTTTTCTCTCGTTTCTCTACATTTAGGTGGTGCTTAATTAAATAAACGTTGGAGGAAATGTTTGTATTTTTTAATCTTTGAAAAGTTTCCGTTTGAAAATTTTAACGTTGCGCGCAATTTATACACATTTCCTTAATTAGGTAAATGATATAAAATGATTTGCAATGTTTGCTTTCAACTTGAGATTGTAATTATAAAAATCAGAAAATTGAAGTTTTTTAACATTAACAGTAAACAGAAGTAATACAATTTATCATACGATTTGATATAAATATAAATATTACGTATTTAGATAGGTTGTGCTAAATCATTGGCGCTTTCAATTTTGCATTTAGAACTGTTATCTATGTTTCATTTCAAATGAAGACAATCTTTAGACTAAATTGGAATCTTATTGGGCACTACAAATACATGACGTAATGTATCATAGCGGTTTACAGTATTGTAAATTTTAATAAACAGAAGGCTGTCTTCAGTTTTCAGTGCGATTGAGGCTCTGGGGTTAGATGTGCTGGAAAGTACCTCTTCATTCTTGATTTGACAAATCATCTTTTTATTAATAATGACATTGTACCCATTTGGAAATCACAATTTCATAATTGATACTCAATATCTCTATGGTTTTGTTCTATACCTTATTTGAACGTTCCCCATTTGCAAAATGCATTTTATCAGTAAGTCTCATTCTATGGCCAAATAATAAAAATGATTTATCTAAGCCATCAATTACCTTCTAGGTTGACTTGAGCTTACTTTCCAAGTTTGTGCCAAACAGACATCAAAATACCATTCAACCGTCTGTGCATTGTTAGGATCAGTTTCTTCTGTAGTACATCTATTATTCGTTCAGTGAGCAAAGGGTCTCTGGTCCGGAAGCTGTAAAACAACCTCGAAACATCACCTTTAGTATGTGTTTGAGTGCCTGTAGCGCCTTTTCTTGACGTGTCTATACGAACTTCATGTTTTTATTTAGTCTGATACTGATCATCTTTGACACAGTGAATTTGCCAATGCCAACAGCGTTTGCTATCTTCCTTATGCTTATCTCCTTATTGTCACTTAAAGCAATAATCTTGGCTCTCTTACTAGGTGTGATAGAGATAGCAAACAAAAACCAAAAACCAAACTCCTAACACCATTAAATATGAATTCGGACCGCCAGACTGACGAGTAAGTACAAAAGAGCGATCATGCTTTCTTGTTCTACTGTGCTTTGTGTTTGCCGAAAAGTAGATGATTTTTTTGTTTTTTCGTTTGATATTTTTTACATTTTTGTTTAGTCCCTTTCTCACTCCAATTTAAATGTAGAAAGGTAAACTGAAAGGGGAGAAGTATCTTATTGGAAGCTACTATAATCAACCAGAACCAAATAAGGGACAGGATGAATTTTCATAATGCTTACCTTCATTGCTATTTTCTACTTTTTGCTAGCTATAGTCTCACTAATTGCTTTTACGGTTTCCCTGTGCAATTTGGTCTTGGGTCATTAGTGAAGATGATGTATTGTACAATTGCAGTAGTGCATAAAGCACGCTAATCCATTGCTTCAGTATGAAGGATGTCCAAGTCTGGTGTTTGTCTCGTTGTCCAGAAATGTGAAAACTTTCAAAGAAGGAGTTGCTATAGTACGCAGAAATATTTGTCTTGGTGTATTATTTAAAACCCGAAGAGTTGCGTGTTTTTGGACCTAATAATAACTTTTAAACCAACGGAAATTTCTATTTACACTCCGCGGCAATTAACACCTCCATGACATGGCTTGTCTAATAATTCTAATATTTTCTTCTCTTTAAATTTGTTTTTACTAGTTTCTTGGGGCGTGCAAAAATGCAAACAGAAATATAATCTGGTCTGTTTGTTATTCCTGTCTTTCTTCAAGTTAACCCAAAATGCATCAAATAACTATACCATCATTTAACCTTTTTTTAACGAGCTATTCTATCTATTAGTTGATTAACACTGATATACTTATCAAGCTAAGCTCTAGATGCAAGCGTTGGGTATATGAGTAGGTGTGGGAACAATAAATGAAAACGCACCTACACAGTTACTTTTAGGTTTAAAAATATTCACATCAGCACTTAATAACTTCAAATACCTCCGTCTGACCAAACCTAATCGTTTTGAATTCTGACGGAAGGCATCAATCAGTATTAGCCTTAGCGTTTAATTAAACTGGTTATCCATAGTCTGCTTTCGAGGTAACAGAAGCATTGAAGTGGTCTCTCAGTTGTATCTCAACTGTCTCTTTTTTAGTTGGACCAGATTGCTGAAAACTTCATTAATTGATTTCTGGTCCCTAGTGCGTGGCTGCCACAAGAATTAAGAAATCTAAGAATATTCTTTGTAAAGGTAACATGAACTTCTAAGTGAATTTGTTGCTATGGTTGAATTGCCTTCCCAAATCTATGGAGTATATAGAACGGGTGCTACGTTCCCGACTAAAATTCTTACTTTATCAAGTATAAGTCAAGCCACAAGAGTCACGTCAAACTTCCTCTCATATCTTTACCCAAATTTAACGGGAATTGCAAGATACGCTTTGGAAAGTAATGTCAATGGGATTTTTTCAAACAAAAATTCTGTCTGACGTTGGAAAGTTTAATTTTAAACAAAAATTTAGACTTACGTTTTAATGAAGAATTTATACGTTTTAAAGAGCCAGTCAGATTAGCTAGAAATGGCCGAATTAAGTCATCAATAAGGACAAAAAATTATTTTTGACTGAAAACACTAATAAAACTAGTTCGTTTTGTCGCATTCTGAAGAGGAAGGAAACACGATTTCATCAAGCAACTTGAAAAATAAAATGCGCTGAATTAAATCTTTTAATCTTTTTCTCGCGGATGTGCAGTTTAATCTCACCTAGACAATCTTATTCGTATCTAGAAAACTGTAGTAGCAAGGATGAATTAATGACTATAGTTAGTCATGGCTAACATATTTAACTTCAGAAATTGAAGTTTTTCAATTTTCTAATACTCATTGGCTTTCCAATCTTGTTTCTCTTTATACAGTATATATTCCTTTAAACATCTAAAGGCAAGATTTGATTGATACTACGAATCCATGTTGCTGCAGCTGTACGTGTACGATCAAAGCGATGCAGTTAGGGGAAAGACTAAACCGATTTGGAAGTTTCTCAGATGTAGCAGAAATCTCCACCTTTTTTGTTTTTCTTCTGCAAGTACAGTTGTGTGTATGACTAAATTTACAATCATCGATTGTAAGATGAAAAACAAAAAAATTTCATATGGGAATAAACTTCCTTACTTTTATACGATACTCTTGAATGAAAGAAAACGAAGAGTACATGTGTAGGCGACCAAAATAGACAATAACCATTATTGCGAAAGTAGTTTTCCTGATTAAAATACGCACTTAACTTATAAAATCATAAAATTAAGCACAGTGTATGGGAGTATTCATTCACAAATCTCAAGTGTTAACTCTCGTTCTCATTCGCTTAATTTATAACTTCCTTTGTTACTGGATCCTACTTCCTACACATTCTGTGTCGACTGCAAATTGAATGAGAATGAATTTATTAACAGCTTCGTGCGTTTAATGTTCAACAAAAATGCTTTACTACTTCACAATTAAACCCCGACGCGAGCTAAAGCGATTCCGGAATATAAGTTTCTTGGGTAGGTACGTTATTAACGGGACGATAATAACTAGCAATTGTACACCAGATAATTGTCAGGCGATCTAGTTTAATTTATTAATAGCCATTGTTATGAGTAATTGCAGAATTTATTATATTTATTTCGCCATAATCTGGAATAACCTTATCAGTGTGATTAAAGAATTATTTGTTAAGTGGATACTCAAAAAAAGCACAGAAAACGCATTTTATATTTTTTCCCTTGTTCAAAGCAACAACCCACACAGAATAAATAAATTCGACACCATTTTGTGTATTATGTTTGCGTACATCATAACACATAAAGCAACCTACTTTCCTGCGTAATAAAATGATAATATCCAGTACGCAATTCTTTGCGAGGGCGTTTTGTTTTCTGCTTTCCGATATTTGCTTGAAACTTTAGAGGTATTTAATCGCTTTATAAATTATTTACACTTCAGCAAGTTAATAATATCGTTGAACATTTCGTTTTTGAACCATTAGGAAAGTCGAAGGTTTTTTCACAAAGAATTTTTCGATACGACCCTGAGTTAGACGCGTCGGGTCGCAAGGAGAGCTCACGAGACGGGGCAGCAGCCACTCGACGCCGCAGCTACACCGGAATGCACTTTTCTTCTACCTCTTTTAGCACTCTGTCTCGACCACCCCGCGAAGAAGCTTCACAAAAAGTTAGTTGTGTACATTGCTTTGTCTGGTTTGAAATTTAAAACCCCACTTTTGTTTGTAACGCGAACCATTTATTAAATGTGGCCAAATTCTAAAATTAATTGGCACTAAAAAACCATTTAAATCTTTTTCTATTTTTGAAACAAAATAAAACAAAATACGTGCACTCGAGTACATGCTGCTTTTCATATTCCGTTAATTAAAGTAATAGGAAGTCTGTGGAATTTATTATTATTTTACCTGCAGATATTTTCAATTTCAAGTTCACTAACTGCATATGGAATTTTTATTATTGAAACTTAATGAATTTGTATAAAACGCAACCGTTATTGAATGTTTCTGCTTCCTTTTGAATTATATTATCTATAATCTTGTTGCTGATCTTACGTAACACTTCCAAAGACTTTATTTTGAAGTTTCACAAACAGATCTTAAATAATTCTTACAAAATTTATGTATTTTAAGAAGAATCAATAATTTTTGGCCAGCTCTTGGAGAAAAACCTTGAAAACTAAAGCTGAAAAATTTGGAAGTTCTTTGGCGTTTCTAACAGCTCCTCAAATTTTATTTTGATAATTATTGCCTGTCAGTCTAGAAAGGTATTATAATTAGAGGCTTTGTCGACTCGTTAAGTATTTAGTTTTTCCTTAATTTTTACATTGCGTTTAAAGCGTGTTCTCTCATAAATCCGTCATTAAAAAAAAACAATTTATAAAAGTCACCTATTTGGTTTGGATTCTTTTGTTTTTACAAAACATATTCATAATCTGTAATTTGTATAATTGAGGTGTAAGTTTGAGTAGCTGCAATTTTCAAGAAAATGGTATCAAAAGAAGAAATTAATAGAAGAAAAGTGATTTCCAGTTATTTAAGTAATGCTAATAAAACATATTCAGCGGTTGCTGAAGAGTTAAAAATGCCTAGAACTACGGTCTCGGATATAATTAAACGTTAGAGGGAAACTAAAACAACAGAAAGGAAATCTGGTACTGGAAAAAGGGAGCGAGGTAATGTTACTTGGGAGAAAAAGATAATATCATATTATAATAGGCATCGGAATGCTTCTGTCGGAGAAATTGCAACAATATTTCAAACAGTTTCGTCAAATATAAGCAGAATTTAAAAAAATGCAATATTTTAACAAGAAAAGTAAAGAAAGTGCCAAACAGGAACAAAAAGAAGAATTCAATAGCAAAAAGTCGAACAAGAAAACTATATGAGAAGATTCTATCCAAACATAAAGGATGCATTTTAATGGATGACGAGACATACGTTTATGGTGACCATAGACAAATACCTGGACCAAGATTTTATAATTTTCAAGTCCACAAAACACTGGATAAGCAATATAAGACTATTAAATGTGATAAGTTTCCCAAGAAATGCTTAAAATGGCAAGGAATATGTACTTGCGGCAAAATAAGGGCACCGTTCATAGCATCCAAAATTTTAAACAAAGAGATGTATATAAAAGAATGTCTTAACCAATAAATTTTATCTTTTTATAAAAAACCTGTGTTAAAACCATTGTTTTAGCCCAATTTGGCATCATGCCACTATGCAAAAAATATGATAGAGTGGTATAACAAAAATGGAATAAAACTCGTTCCAAAAGACCTCAACCCTCCAAATTGTCCCGAAATAAAATCAATTGAGAAATTTTGGGCAATATGCAAAGAAAAACTAAGGAAAGTGGATAAAATCACCAGAAATGAAAGATTTTTAAAGAAAATTGGAAGAAAATGCTGAAAAAACTGCCGGATACAACCGTAACTAACCTGATTGCTGGCCTTATCATGAAAGTTGTTAATTGTTATAGAAATAAGTAATTTTTTAAGTTTGCATTATTAATCTCGATATCATTTGTATTCAGTTAAAAGTTTGAAAATAATAATAAAAAAATATTCACACAAGTCAATTTTTAATCTTCGTTTTTCTAATGACGGATTTATGAGAGAAAACACTTTATTAGTGTACCACAATTCCATTTTTGTTCACTTTGAAATTAGAATTTTATAGTTTTGCTTTCTTTTGGGATTTCATAAAATTGTACCAAATATTTTGTTCCATCGAAAATAGAGGGAGGTTTGACATGTCTAACAAAAATTTTCTTAAACCAAAACTGTGTAGAGCTCTGCCGCTTAACTTTTTGTTGAAGACTAGGGAATAGTTTGCTTTGGTTGATTACAATCTGACTTGCTTAGATTGTTGCGCCTTCAAGCATAATTTAAAGGTCTAAGTTGATCTTCTGCAGATACAATTGATTTATTGCCTGGGTCTAAAAACAAATTAAAACGTCACCTATCGAATTTAGATTTCTTCAAGAATCTAAAATTCTTCTCTAGAATTTTCTTTACGGATTTTCATTACTGATGTTGGTCTGTATTGAATTGAAACATGGAAGAAGTTGAATATGAAAAATTTCGAAATCACAAGCCATTTTCAGTTATGAAAACAAGATTTTCAAAGTCGATTATTAAATAGTAGTGCAAGAGTTCAGACACAAAAGATGGACATTGAAATCATGTGGTCCCCATAAACATGAAATTTTTGGCTATTCTGAAAACTGAAAAGGAATTTGCACAAGACATATTTCATGTGTGAAAAGAGATTGTCTCAGAAGGTTTTGGAATATGACCTAAAGAATATTAGTTTACTTTTATTTTTTGAGCCTTTTGATATTACAGCAAGGTCGGGTCTCGAATGTTAAGCAAGTGGATTTCTTTAGTATCAATCATAAATAGAATCTAGAAAGTCTATCTATACGGGTTTTAATCGGCCACCTGTGGTCGGCCACGGCACGATTTCATCCTTCATTAGCTACAAACACGGCTCAGGCTGTACCTTCCTACAGGTCACCTACGGTGATCCAAGATCGGATTTGGTCTTCTATCAACGTGCTTTAGTGATCTAAACTAGAATACGGGAAACGCTCTCATATGGAATGTTAGGGCACAAAAGTCCAAGTTTGCCTTAGAGCGCTGTGAATCCTGGCAACACTTAATAGATTATCTAGTGATACTCAATTCCAAGAAATTAACTTTTCTAAGCTCAGTTTTTAATGTATGATTGCAATTATTTACCGATCTATGTAACTAATAAAAAAGAGTATGCTGAATCAAGATTATTGGTTTCACAAAATTTAGTCATCTAGATGTAAATAAGTTAAGTGAACCAGCTTTCATTCTCGTAAGTCTTTAGACTTGATTTAAATTGAAAGTACAAACTAGATATGGCGTGGTTAAGACTTGTCGAAAATGTGAGAATAGAGGATTAACGTACTGTGTTTGTCTTGTTTGGGCTTACAATTGCTTTGCATCTACTTTTCTATAAATCAAAAATGAGAAAGATGGACCTTCGAGTTTCAAATGAAGACCACAAATCAGTTCGAGATGGTTTGACAAACTAAAATAGAACAATGCATCAATGAGCCTTCTCTTCTGGGAAACAGAGCCTCTATCAGTTCCAAGAGCTTCAAAAGTTGTTTACTTCCTCGAAAAAGACTGCCAGAGATAGATATTTTGAACTTAGTGTGTGATTTGAATTACCTTGCAACCTTCTCGAGAGTTTCTTATAATAAAGTTGGGCTTCTTATATAATAGCTCTTTATAATGTTTTCAAATGTTTCTGTTACTGTTTTTGTATTGTTTGGAAAAATAAATTTGTAAGACATTTCTAGCCTTGTCTCACATTTTTTTTTGGAAATCTCGATTTAATTCCAAATACGGAAAAATGAACATGAAACATTCTATAGAACCATGAATGATTCTTACACGATTTGTTCATACTTCTTCATTATTTGAAATACTGTGTGCAAGAAGTGGACGATAATGAGAAGTTAAGTTGATGATTTTTTAAAGGTCAATTGAACTTTAGGAAAAACTTGTTTGGGCAGAACAACTGTGTTTAGATAAATCATATTCTGTTTCATTCCGCAGATCTATTGGTTTTATATCTCTTTTTGCTTACATCACTACGGGATTTAAAGTCTTGGTAAACAATAAATGAAAAATTGAGCAAAAGGAACTTGGATGAAACTAATGCCCAAAAATGCCCGACTGTGATATTTCAAAGTTTGCTAGAATCTCTTCCCCAAAATTAGTAGCATTTGCTAGATGGAGCAACCAAGAATGTAAAACCAATTTTCAGATCTGGAAAGGTAACCGATTAAAAGTATCATAGATGAATCTAGATAGATTCGACTGCAAATTGTCTAGCCAAATAAAAACATTTTTGAATTACAAACTGCTTATACTGTCTCAGAAATTTTTGAAATCTGGAAGAAACAAAGAATTGAACCGACAATTCCTATTATTAGGAAAAGGATGATGTATAATGTAATAAATGATTTTGTTTTTGGTTTAGAAAAAAGGCACCACAAAAGCGTTTAATTAGATTTATTGTACCTTAAAAATTAATTTCATTCAATTACTGAACAAATCTCTGTGAAAATAGGAAACAAATTTGGTATCAGGAGTGGGATAAATGCGTAAAATAATTAAATGATTTTAAGAAAAAAAAAGATTTAATACACCAATACCTTTTAACTAATTTGTTAAAGCGAAAAATAAAGATTTATTATGATGACGTTTTAATGAAGTGTCTTAATGTATTTAATATTTTTACAAATTTAAGTACATAATGGTTTTTATTATTACTTAACTTCGCACATTTACTACTCGTTATTATCTTAATATTTCTAGTGAAAGATGTGTATTACATACACTGCCAATTATCTAATTACGACATCATCAATTAAGGTTGTGCATTTAAGAGCAACGTACCATCATCCATGGGAAAGTCTCTTTGGTTTCTTCCTTTTACAAGTTCTCGATCCGACCATGGTTACAAAACGCTTTCAAGTAGGTGCGAATCGATTGGGTGGACAATCCAAATTTGGTCGTGTTACTTTCGAACCACCTACGTTTCACTTAATGGTTGCTTTGCAACGTTTTCTGCAGCATGAGATGATGGGCGATGAGAGTGGGTGACAGAAACTGCCATTATGTACCGATCGACCGCGCCCCACAACGTTTTCATTCATTAATTTACACCGGTCTGTATGTATGTATCGTTGTCGGTGTAGGAAGAAGAAAGTAGGTTTATGGGTTTTTTAAATTAATTAACAGCGATTGTTACCGCACGTAATTGATCATATTTAAACGTTAAAGTAGCTAGTTTATGTGTCGTTTTCCTGAAGTCGCCGCTTCTTTCGGCCTCTTGTTTGTTAGTAGCCGGTGCCAATGCCTCATCCCAGGAGGCCATGTCCGGTTCAAGGTCACACGGTTTGCAGATGGCGGCAGGTGGTGAATCAACCTAATGCTTCACGGTCAGCTTTTGTCTCCCTATCTAATGCGCATTTCTTGATGTCGTATTTTATATACTAGCTTGTAGCATTTTGTTCTTTTAAAACCAGTAACTCGTTTGCAGCTTGTTGCACAAAGTACGCTCACCCCGATAAATAAGAAGTATCTCGTGCAGATTTTGTGAAAGGAGAAAGCTTTGTTTGACAAAAACATGGACTTGTATTATTAGGTATGTTGGTTTCGTTTCACAATTTGTATCGCAACTAGGATATAAATCATAATAATTCGTAATGTTGTAATTACTGCTGTTTGCTGCAAGACTTGAGTGCATTTGCAGCAAGAACTTTTGTAAGAGGAGAAATTCGCACTGATAATGGCGTGCAACATCTAAGACAACAGCAAAATTTGTATGCTTAAACAAATGTTTGGATAGTGAGGGGCGTTTATTCCCAAAACCATACATGTAAGTCTTGTTGATACGCATTATTATGCGGAATAAATCATGAGCTGCTCAACCATTGTGCAGGATGCCATGTCTTCACGCACTATAACCGTCTAAAAAATTGATTAATGAGCCTACGCATACCGAAGTGGAAGTGTGTTGTGTTCTTTTGATAAAAAAATATATATATTCATATTGAAAGTCAGGCATGCGATAAAAAATACTTAGAATAGGGGACATTTACTGCGGTTTAAGAAGCCAAATTTACTACCATTTCCGGTTAAATTTTGTCAATTTTCCGGAAGTATATTTTTCTTTCTTCTCATCAATAATAATTATTCGATGTGTATGCGAAAAATTTAGAAATTTATTTTAAAATATTTTCGTGTTGACGAATTGAAAACATTTTGCTAACTTCTAGGGAGTTTCAACATTCTTGGTTTTATGGCCAAATTTATTTTTAATTTTTTATTTTCGATTATTAAAAATTTTTATATTTGTTATACCTGTCTAGTGAAAAATTTATGATATTTTTTTTCCTTCTCATTTCAGTTAGTATTTTCTAGAACAAATTTCTTTTCTCCATCACAGTATGTAAATGTTGGTAGCTCATTAAGGCTCTCGGTTAATAAAAAAAAGCTTTTGAGGTTTTGAAAGAAACATTATATGGACGTCGAGAAGATTTGATGTGCACTCTCGTAAAACTTCAAATAAAAGCGGAACCGTTCAGTAGCACTCTATTTTCAGAAAACGTAATAGAAAAAAATAAACCCCTTGGAGCGATGGCTGTTCGTAAAAAAAAATTAAAGCTTATTGTGTGAATTGTTATACCAGTAACCATTGCCGTGTTCCTTTCAGTTTTTGGTGTTAAAATGAATTTTTCATTCATTTAATTAATCACGTAGCGAAAGTTAAAATTTTGTTTCAACTCGTACGTGATTTATAAAGTAGACTTTTTACAAAATTATTTTAGTTGAGTATATACAGGGTTATTCAACTACTACGATACATAGTGAATAATTGGAGATTCATTATTTTAGGTAATCAATAAAAAGTATGTTTCATCAACAACTACTAATATAATATCATTCATTGATATAATTAGTCAATTTAGAAAACTCCTCCTCTTCATTGGCCATAGTATACAGTGTGTCCCATTTCGTTGCTCACTATTGGGATCTCGGAAATTGTAAGAGATACGAAGTCGGTTAAATTAGACAAGATTTGCTTACTAGATATTTGCTAAAAGCAAAATTATCTTATTTTTTAAAGTGAAATATCTCAGGAACGAGCAAAGATTTCATATGTTTAAAGCCATAGCACACTAAGTGGGAAATGCTTTTTATTAAAAAAAAATAAGATAATTTCGTTTTTAGCAAATATCTAGTAAGCCGTGAACTTCTCTGAAAAAACAAAAGCATAAGTAAACTGATCTCCAAAATAGCCAAATCTT
Source organism: Ignelater luminosus (assembly GCA_011009095.1). NCBI lineage: Eukaryota > Metazoa > Arthropoda > Insecta > Coleoptera > Elateridae > Ignelater > Ignelater luminosus. The sequence goes on from VTPC01001091.1 coordinate 13,135, forward strand.
TTCTAATTTAACCGACTTCGTATCTCTTACAATTTCCGAGATCTCAATAGTGAGCATCGAAATGTGGACACACTGTATATTTTTGTTAGTTCTTCTATTACTAAAATCATACCCACCATGATGCTATAATAAGAACTACGTGCTTGGTCTGATAAGTTTAGTTTTGATTCTTCGTCCTGAATCGTGTTTCTTTCTCCATTAATCTTACAAAAGCATCTCATAAAATTAGGCTTTGGTCTTCATTAAGAATTCAGCAAACGATTTTGCTTTACATTTAAACTTGATCAAAAAGATTCCTGAAATTGACCTTAAGGAATTATTACGAAAGCAGCTAACTAACTCCAATTTACTTATTAATCATTACTACAGAACTTGATGAATGTACGCATAGTTTTGTGAATATCAAATTAGGACCAAGACATCTTTCCTAAGAAAAAATCAATTTGTCAAAGAACACTTGACAAGTGTCTCGAAGAAAGTATGTGCAGAAACAGGACACCTCGCTCTCCATTAATCTTCTTAGAGAAGTTGTGCACAAACACTTTTGAGAATTTGTCTACAACAAAGTCACCTACTATGACGCATATCAAGTTTTGCCATTCATTAATCTCGAAAAAATCAAGTTTAGAAATTATTTGCGTTGAAATTCAAGGTTATACGTTCAGGAACTTAAAGCAATCGCAATTGAAGTAAGGAAATTATATTGGAAGCAACTATCCCAAGTTTCCTTATTTGTTACAAAATTGTCCAGTACATAATTCGATGTATCAGAATATAATTTTATGAATTTTATCCAAGACACTTTTTCTTAGCAATTTCTTCGATTGTTTACTTTGAGGAAACCATGTACAGAAACTGATCAAGTTTAGCTTACATCGGACTACCTACAACGGATCACGGTTGGACTATTGAGGCTTTGCACCACCACCACGATCGTGATTCGTTTTACATTTTTTTTTTTTTTGTCAAACAGCAGTTCACTGCCGTTTCAAAGAAGCTACGCACAGAAATTATTGAGATTTTGCTCATAAACGCATAACATAATATAAACTGGTCCGGCTTTACACTCGAACTCAATCGAAAAAGTTGTTAAAGTGAGCCAAAGGTATGAAGGTAATCGACTGTAATTTGCGTATCTAATGTTAAAGGTTTTTCCAGAAATACTGCACTTTTTAAAGGATTGCTGCCTTGGCGCCCAAGAACTAATAAGCCTGACTCACCAATACCAAAAGCAAACAACTACAGTTTACATATCTAAAACTTCTGAGCACCAAGTTAAAATTAAAATCGAACCGTTTTTTCAGGAATGCTATAACCGTCAATGCGACGTTCACTGCTATTTCAACGCAAAACACTGACGCAAATTTTTTCTCTAAAACTGATTTTGCAACGATGAGCTGCCGTAAACGAATAAGAAGCCGCCAAGAAATAATTTACTTCAGCAGTGAATTCACTCGAGATGATTTATCAATAAATGGAAATGAAACTTCTTGCCCTTGTTCAATTTCCTAATCAACCCTATTTGAATCTAAGTATAAGCTTTTGCAAACTAAAGGAACTTTAATGTTGGCTTTTGCTCTGTCAAGATTGATGTTCCTGTGCATGGTAAGATTGTGAAATCGCATTGATCCACGTACGTATTATAGCAAGAGATCCCAACAAGTTTTGTTCCTTTAGATGTAATAAGCTAATGTAGAATCGATTGTTTTTTCCGAATTGACGTCTTCTATTAAAAGATACTAAGTCTGTCTGAACTCAGAGACTTGCAATACAAAATGTTTATCAAAGAAGAAACCATCAAGTAACTAAAGATCTGTGGTAAGCTCGATTATTACTAAGAAGTGTTGATTTTCAAAGCCTAAAAGGATTTTGGTCAACTAAGTATATTCAGATTTACAAATCTAGTGGTTATGATACATCTAAGGTAATTGGGTTTTCTAGAACAATGCGCAAATGGAAAGAAAAATAGCCGATTGATCAAATATCTTTGGTTGCAACTAAATTGTAATCTCTTAAGAATTAAAAGACGAATATCAAAATTAATTTTTGTACAAAAACAAAACAAAAGTAAATTTGATGATGGAAAGACAGATGTTGTATTATTTGGCAACAAAAGGTTATAGCAGGAAAATTGAAGATGAACACTAATCCAAAATGTTGATGTTGCAGCAAGTAAGCTGTCAGCAGCTTGTTGGAAGACCAATCTATGTACAATACTCGCTAGTTACATATCATAATCAATACATTTTCCCTGTCTGTGACTTTATTTATTTTCTGTTATAATTCAGAATTGTTTCCTTCTGAGGCTCAAGATTGATTCCGTATGGTTCTGGGATGAACTGTCTTCACTCAGGAATCATGACTGTTTCAGCAGTGGGTTCTGGATCAGTACAGGAAGTTCTCGCTTCATTACAAGAATGCCTGCTTCATGTTACTGTCTGTTGCTATTGTCGAAGTTTTCATTTTTTCAACTTATTTCTCAAAGTTATTGAATGAAAATATGACTTGAAGAGAGAGTTTTCAATGCGGTTTTCTTCAATTTCAATATAAGTAAAAACTGGTTATAACTGATGTAAACAACTTTTTTGGTGTATTTGAAGAAAATCCCAGCTCCAAGTTGAAGGCTTTAATTTGATTACCTCTTTAAGACTTCACCTACAAAATATTTACTACAACATAGTTGAGAAAGGTTGAAAACCTCAATGGAAAAATTTCTTACGGGATCGTAACTAGTTCATCATTAACTATGATTATAGTCATGTTAAGAGTTCCAAGGAACTGGTTAGGATATCTGGAAAGTTTTTACGTATACTCGTTTAATTTGTTTGTTTTGTGCAAAGTCAGAAAATAGATTTTAATTTTGAAGTTTCTTGGTTTTGTTGATGGTATGGTACGTATGCTAATAAAATAAATAATTCAGAAAGCTCCTGCTATTATTTTTTTAATATATGCCACGTGACTAATACAGTTTTAATAAAATATGAATCGAATGAATTCGAATTATCCATACTTAAGAGTTTATTAATTATTCCACAACGCTGATTCAAAACAATTGTAAAACATAACAATTACGATGTGTGGGTGAGCAAGTATGATTGTTATGATATTGTTGTGGGCCGTTTCAAAGTCATCGATTTTATCAAAACAATAGATAAATAATTTTTGTTCTGGTAATAAATAAAAGACGGCTTTATTAATATGGAGTACGCAATATGCATTAGGAAATACTAGACTTTGACATGTTTTAAATTCTTAGAATTTCTAATGGCGAGATGGGCGTATCGTGCTACTAACTGGAATGTAACAAGTGAGATAGATGCAAGGGAAATTTCGGCATTAAAGTTCAATGCTATTTGTTAATCCTAGATTGAGTAAATAAATAGATCAATGCTATTGCTAATGGCAAGGCGTATTCTAATTAAAACTAATTGTTTAGGTCAAACATTCTATTACATAGTATGAGACAGCAGTTTCTATCTCATTTTTTACTGTTTGTGTATTTCAAATTAGAAATTGGATACGAAAGCAAAAATCAAAGATTACTGAAAGAAAGTTTTTTTGATCTTTGTTGTACTTGAAACTTGAAGGAATTATGAAGTACTTCATTAAAAGATCGTTGTTTACTACAGATGAAAGATTTTTCTCGAATTAATCCCCATCGTTACGCTCACCGCGAGAGAAGTAATTGAACGGATAAAACATATTTTTTATCAATTGCTTTTGATTCCTATATTTAAAATTGGCTTCACATGACAGACTATAATTACAGTAATTTATTCAATTGATTATAGCCAAGTATTGCGTGTAAAATATGTTCGTGTTATATAGACTGGTTCTTGTAAATGCGTAATGACCGAAGAAATGTATTTGTTAAAGTAAAAACTACGCAACATTAAGGGAAGAGTACGTTTGCATATTAAACTAATAATTTACCAAATGAACCCTATTATTAGATTAATGGTTAAATATAATATAATAACTTCATTCCGTTTTAGATCGATTCGATAGATAAACAAGGAAAAAAAGATTTCTCCGCTTGTTATCTGTCCTAAAAATGCTACGAGAGGTTAATTTATTGTTTATACAACTAATTTTTTCTGAACTGAAACCCGAGGTTCCACAAGTTACAGTAACCCATGCGAGTTAATTTTATCGGGACACCAAGTAATTGATACAATATAATCGTGCGGTATCGGGAGCGAGAACACTCCGGAATTACACGGGATTAAAACCAATAATCCGGCGCGAACAACATTGCATGTGCAGCCAATCGCATCCACCCTCTGGTGCACTAACTGTGGCTTGGACCGTGTAAATTAGGCTTTAAATCTCCAACGAGTTTGTTTTGCGTTTAGAATGGCGCTGTTTGTTAATCTCAATTGTCTCCCACCTGACTGCATTTGTTTACTTCCAATTTTTATACTTTTAAATTTATATGCATACACATTTTTTTCTCTTTTAACAAATTAAACGATTTCCTCCTCGTATAAGTTGAAAATAAATAAAAATTTTATATTTTATGCGTCGTTATTTGAAATATTGACATCGAACACAACTTGAAGAGTGAATACTAAAAGCAATTATTTTTAAATTGTGTTTGTAAAGAAAATTTATCATTTCAGTATTCTAACATAAAATCGATATTATGTAAAAAAGAAACTGCTTGGTCTCTCATTATTTTTCTTCTTTTTTTGCGATCAAGAAATTTCTTGATAAATAATATGCGTTTGTGTATTTAGTCTGTATAAGAAAAAAAAAATTGGATTATAAATTTTCCCATCATCGCATAATGAGCTTTATTTCCGAAAATTGCAGGTATGAGAAGTTACTTCTTGATTGAGTATCGCTTTTCGGGACGAGTTTCTCTATTTATTGTATTTTTTCTACAATTTTTGTCACATCCCAGAATTTCCTCTTTCAAGATTTTTTTTTAGTTTTTGTTTCTCGTATTTTCTGACAATCGTTATTTTCCAACAGTTTTGTATATTCTCTTATTAGACATAACATTTTTTATTTTGATATCTGTAGACGATGCAAATTTCAAAGAGCCAAGTCAAGATAAGCTGAAACAGTCAAATTTTCAGATTTTGCTCTAATTGGCAACATCTTCCTTATAACTATTTTGGGCTACTGATGAACAGCAAAGTCAATTCCATTTAGTACCATTTTTATAAGCCAATGAGTGTTCGCCAGCATTTCATGAACTTTTAATCCCCAAATGAATAGTAGACAAACATGGGAATGGAAAAGGTCCGATTCATCAATATGAGTCAATTCATAATTTGAAAGAATCTTGTGAGAATCAAATAAATTGCTGAAACTGTCTGGTCGAAGGTTCCTCAAGACTCTGAACAGTTTTATCATTTCCATTCAGTGATAGATCTTTTCCGCATCCTAGTTTATCTACCTATGAGAACACAATCTAATCGAAAAACTTCAAATTCAGGATTTTTTAAAAGATCTAACGATTTCTTTGTATCTTGAAGGACCATAACTTCGTAATTTTTGACATTTTGAGAATCAGTCTCTTCAAAAATCAATCAGAAAAATCAGCGTCTTATCAAAAGAGAATTCACCGCATTTTTGAAAGAAAGTCTTGCCTAGCCCATTGAATCCTTGCTCAATATTACATAAAATCGACAAGTTTTTTTATCATTTGTTTGTGCTACATACAGATACTTTTGAAGAAATTAACATCAAAGTCTGCTTTGTCATATAAAAAGGGATCATGAGTAAATATGGAGAGCACTAAGGAACTTACACATACATCAACAGCTCAAGATTTTGCATTTTGATAGCATCTCATAAGTCAACTAAGCCTAATTGATGAGACCTGAATTTTGGTTTTGCTTAATGAAACAAGTCTTTTAAGTTCCAGCATAATATCAACTGTTTGCTGCTACAATATTCCTCATATTTTTCTCAAGCTTAATTTTACGTCTCTCTCCCAAATGACATTTGTGATTCAGATGATTCTCTTTAGACACACCAAAGAAGCGTTTTCCAAAGATCGCCTATCTAAACCTTTGGTGGAGCTGCTATCGAATTTTCTCGTCTTATCCGCTTTCAATTGGAGAAATCTACTATTTGTCAGGAGTACTCCCATCTTGAATTTATTTGGAGCAGAACCTACTGAACGCTATCGATCTCATAGGGACCGTTTTCAAAATCTTATGCTTTGCTTTGGATGAGTCTCTTCTTATTAGGAAATAATTAATCTGAGTTATTAGATTACCAATTTCTTTATCTAGTTCTTCTTTGGAAGGAATTACTCTTTGTTTGTCCCATATGGTGATTTAGATTGGAGAGATAGCAGTGCCAATAGAGAACGTTACTAAATGATCAAATTCCTCATAGGTACATGAGATTGACTACTTTATCACCAATCTCTACTTCTTGATGCGTTAGAATTGCCACAGAGAGGTTTCTGTTCCCAACTAACAAAGACAATGATATTACACCGAAATCTATGAACACCATTTGGCAGGTTCTGGGCTGTTTGTGTTCTTTCTTATCATTAAATCGGTTTGTCTTTTCTATCCATTTGCCTTCTGTTACCTTCTTCCTGCCTATCAGGAGGCATTTTTTCCAGGAGCATCTATTTAAGGCTGTAAATCGTACATATTATAGAATTCTGCTTGTATTTCACGATCTGCTTTGAGCCGACCGGAAGAGCCTTGTTGAATCTCACAGTAGAACCTTCATTTGGATTCTTCCAGAACCTTTTTTATGTCCCTACCAATTTTGCAGTGATAACGTTTGTTAATCCAAAAACCTAGTTCTTCTTGGATAGATATTGGTAAAGTCAAAAGTGTCATCCTTCAGGATAAGTAGGATTCCAGTTTTTGAATGTTTTATTTTGGGCTGTGATGAAGATTAACCGTCAGATCCAAATTCCTGAATACTTTGGACCATGACTTTTAACATCTCTGCAACGACTTTCTCAGTCTTCTCTGGTGTTATCAGTCGACCTTGCCTATGACTACTTTCACTCGTGACTAATGGAACGTGGGAAGCGGCTGTGATTTATATTGTAACTCTCAGTAATGGAATTCCATGAGTCTTTTTTCTTTATGCAGGAGCCAAGGAGCGTCTACTATCGTTGCCTTCTTGGCTATGGGTTCCTTAAAGCTCTTAGTGCTCGGGTCGGGTCACTAAATATCTTATAGGACCTCACTGATAGCTTAGCTTAGAACCTTACAAGTCACCCGTTTGACTCTTCTTGCGCTACTAAATACTAGATTTGAAAATTTTAGCTGCAGGTTTTGGTATTTTTGCGAATCTAATAAAAAGTACATACACATATACAGTACAGATTGTATACAGGAGAGAAGTAATCTAGAAAAAGGCATATGGCCAAAGTCATATCAGGGGTTACTTGCTTTGCTAAATTGAAATGTATACTAATATCTCCTCACAATTATAGTACTTTTGCAGTAAGATTGGGAAAAAATTTATTTTCGACATGGATAGCCTCGAGTGGGGTTTCTCAAGGTTAGGTCTTGAACACTATTTTTTCTTGTACAGATTTATGAAAATACAATAAGAAATAAATTTAATCTCATGATTAGCTCGTTTTTAGACTTCTGTTCTAATTATTTGTAAGGTTGTTTTGTAGTATAATATCTTTGTTTATAATTTTATGCTAATAAGTAATAACACGCCTCGGCAATTAACGCGCAGTTAAATTCAATATAATTCTAACTTATTTCTTCTTTTTGGATCAAATCAGTTTTATCATTTTTCTGCATAAGATTACATAAAGTAGTAATACTTGTTTGTATAGTCAAGTAAAAAAAACTGGATTACATGTGCATCTGCTACTACGTAAGATAAGCTTCCTTTGTGGGGAATTGTAGCAGACGTGGGTTTACCTAGTTTAAGCAAGTTCATTCAGTTTTATGAGTTTATTAAGTAAATTGGAATATTGATTTTGTATTTCTTTTTGTGTTCTGCATTATTAAACTGAAACTCGTAATTTTCGATGTGTTTTAATAATTCTTTTTTCTTTTCAGGTAAGTCACCTTTTATTAATTCGATTTTGTTTATTTGGTAAGTGCTTATTATTTTTACATTTTTTTGAAGCTAAATATTTTCGATTTTATTACTTTCCCACGGAATTTTTTATTCGAAACAAAAGATGTTTTGAGAAACGCATAACAATGATGCTTAAGTCACTATTAGCAAACTTTACATGTAACTTAGTGCACGCATCTACTCATGTCGCATTACCAACGGCTTCCGGCCAATGAAAGTTTACATCCGGTGGTATTTCCGCAACATCCATCCCTTGTGAGTAGCGCAATGCGAAGAGGAGCGACATTGTAAGCGCCGTAAAAACGAGACACAGCTCATAAAGCAGATGTATCTCGGTGTGTCTCCGACTGAAGTAGATTTGTGTTGAGAAAACGATGAATTAATATGTTTCCGATAGAATGGAAATTTTAATTTGCATATAATTGGAAAATATTTAGAGTTACAAGTTGTGTGGTTGTGCTCATATATTTCAAGTTTTTATTGAGGTCTTACGAGCAAATCAGTGTCGTTAAACAGTGTATTTTGTTTTTCTTTTTTACTTTCTTTGATCGTTATGGTGGTTTTTAAGATACAATCATAGTGTGCATGTTACTTGACACGGAAGGCACTCCTTGAACTCTGCCTTTTTATTTCAATCGATACCTATTTTAGCCGTTTATTTAGAATAATGTTTAATATGACTTTAATAAAGTAATTATATCACTCGTGACCTAAAATTATATTTATTAAGTGGAAAAGCATTTTCTAGTTGATACACATCACAATTAAAACTGAAATAATTGGAAAATAGTTTTACGTGAAATTTGAAATATTTGTTGCCAACCTACATCTAAAAATAGAAGTTCAATAGATTTATGTGCAGACTAACATCGTTGATGTTTTTGGTTTGTTTCAAATTTTATGATTGTTCAGAAAAACACCATGGAAGACTGAAAGAGAAGTTTTATTTATCATGGAATCGTAAAATCCTTTCCTCCTTTCCTTTTTGTAATTCAGCTGCCAATTTGTCAAATGTATACAGAAAAATCAGTCCCCCGTAATCACAAGCAAGTAGCTTCTCAAACATGACTAGTAGATTTCAGATTGCACCGACTGAGACTTTACATACTTTCCAAATCCAGTTCTCTCTTGTCGTTCATACTTTACGACCATACTTTGTAAATGCTTGTTTCTGTTTAGGTGGTCCTATATTAATCGGCGTATATTTTTATGATGCCCCGAAATTCTGAAGAATTTCCTGCATGAGTCGTATCTGTCCCTGGGTCATTGCACCCTGACAATATCAGGTAGTTATTGTAGACCAATACCAGTCTTGTTCAAATTACAAATTTTTAAAGCTTTTCAGTTCTAATTGGAAGCTTTGGACATGAGTTAGGAGTGATATCAAGAAATAAAAGCGCATATACACAAATAGATGTAAGAAATAAATTTATTGTCAATCTCATTCCCCGCGAAACAAATTATATACTTATGTACTTTCAAAAGTTAAAGCTCAATTAAACACCCCACATTGAATTATACGGTTTTGTAATTCGCACTACATATGTGATTTGGATATTGGGTTTATTTTGTTGAACGATATAAAAACAGATTTTCTATCGTTCTTTTTAGTTTTCCCCATCTTATTTCACGTAGATTTCTAATTTTACAAAATACTTAAGTCGTTCTTGGAAATTTAGTTTTCTGTCAGATGAAATATAATTCAGTATTTCTATTCGTTTGCACTAATGATGTCATGGTGACTGATCTTTCTTAAAGTTAGATTGCGAGCTCAAAATGAATACTACAGCTCCTTGAGATATCGGATTTACCTTGATGGAGCCTCTTATCCGAGTTTTGAATACTTTCTTGTGATTTGCTGCTGCAATCTACATTTGCGAGCTGATTTCTTTAGTTTCTTATAGTGCACTGTGTATTCTATTTGCCGCTTACCTCTTTAATTATAGTGGAATCTGAGTCTGTGTAAACGAAAAGTTCGAGTTTTCGTTAGCTAGTGGTGCATTGCAGTAGCAGATCCCAAGAATGTGAACCAATTCAACAAACAATGTCAATATATTTACTGTTGGACTCAAATTTGGTTAAAATCGGCCCTTCAAGAATTTTTTTGCCTTGAAGCAGTCGCTAATCATTTTGGGCACGAAAAGCAACAAATTTAAACAAAGTTCATTTTATTTAAATTCTTCTTGGTGTGAATGAAAACAAATGAGTGAGTTTTGAAAAGAAGGGCCTTTGTCAGCAGGTAGTAACTTTTCTGTATTGCTGCCTTTAGTATTTAGAAAGTACCCCAGTTTCTAGTTGTTGTTTTGAGTTTTTTCACTTTCCGAAACTTCCACGGCCAAGATTTAAACCTGCAACCGCTTGAAGATTAGATCTTGTGTAAGTTTTGTTAAATGCACAATCCATACTGTACTTTGAATAGCATTTGTTGATAAGTAATGCATTGTATTGACATCGTCATCTTTTTGGTTTTTCGCAATTTTGGGGATTTTATAAGATCCATTCGCTTTTTGCTATTTTTCGATATTGAAAAGAAGGTAAAGTTATTGTGCAAATAAGAAATTTTTTGCAGTAAAACCTTTTTTACTCCATTATGTCGTTACCTGCTGTGTGCCCAAAATATGTTCCTTCATTGACAGATTTTGCTGTGAATATTGGTTCTTGGGCTTTCGTTGTTTAACTTTGATTATCGGCTTGGGTGTTGCAGAATAGTAGACAAAACTGATTGTTGTAGAGAAAATTACGACCCAAACGTTTTTACAAAATATGGCAAGCTATAGAAAGTTGTGCATCATTTACTGTAAGTATGATTGGGCTGACATTTATACAGTTTAGCAAATGATATCGAGTAAATAATGACACGGTAAAACAGCAAAACTAATTATCTTCTCGATATCTTTGCCATCGAAGTTTAATTTAAAAAAGTATTCTAACGATATTCAATAAGAAAAAATTGAACATCTAAAGATATCGCTAAATTTCGCATTCTAATAAAGACCGAAATTACAGTTGTATTCTTCCCTAAGCCAACACCAGAAATAGCGAACAAAAAGGTGCGTTTCTCATATTTACATATTGCCCATGGGTGGTAGAATGATAACTCCGCCCCTTACGAAAAATGTGAAAGAAAATAAAATCAAAAGATAAATATCTCGTTATTGCAAAAGTATTTAGCTTTCTTCAAATACACCCAAACCTACTTTTCATGTAGTCAAACAGAAATGATATTGAACTTGAAGTAATTTCAGAACTTTTAAAATGAAAATGTTACTGAAAGTAGGATGCAAGTGTGGGCTTAAATTTTTTAGAAAAAAAAATGCTATTAACCTTTTGAAATTTAAATATTGAATGAATAAACTAATTTGTTTTAACTTGTATGCTACTACTGGTTATGAAAAGGTCTCTAATGAAAGTAAATTAGTAAATAGTATTTAAAAAACAGCCAACTTGGTTAATTGTTATAAATATTAATATGTATTTCTTCTATACCATATCTTGTAAGATTTTTTAATTTGGGCGTTCTATTTATTCATTAATATTAAAATTAACTTTTAAGGGCTGTTTCACATGAAATTTCTTTCTTAACCATATAAAACGTTATTTTAATCAATAAAAAGGCTTTTTACTAGAATGGAATCAGCTAAAGTGAATGTTTACTAAAAACACTAAAAGTTCACAGTTACTTTGCCCATCATCATGTTTATGTTTATTTTTTCCCATCCTCAACCAGTTCGTAGTAGTTGTACACTTTTTTTACTTACATTCTTAACTCTTAAATCTTTTGATGTAGTTGTCTTCTGAATTTATTTCCCAAGCAGCGATATTTTTTCCCAATATACTTACATTAGTAGAACCCTTTTAATCAAGATTTGTGTCCATCTTTTATATAAAAAAAAATTCATCCATTCATCTATTTTACTAATATAATCAATCGTAGAGAAACGAAAAGAATCTAAAAAATCTTGAAAACTATTTAAAACGTTATTGGTGAAATACTTTCTATTTTTACCATGAACAAGCTAGCAATAAATTTGCAAAGAAGTTGCATCGCAAAGGTGCTGCGTTGTCCCCATTTCTGGACAATCTTTAGATATTCAGTATATGTATGTGGAGCGGGTGGCCGCATTGTCCGGCAGTGACCGGACTTTGTAACATTCCAAGCATTCCTTGCCGGTTCTTCACCTTTACTTCAGATCATCATCAAGTTTGTCTCGCGAACGCGTCTGCTGATCCGAACCACGATCGCTTCGCTATTCATACGTATATATACACACACACACACCGCGGCCACTTCCTCGCGGCACACTTCATTGATGAAATCTACCGAAGGTTATTGCCTGGACACTTGAAAAAAATCATGCTTTCAAGCTTGTTACCTGACTACTTATTATGGTGTTTAATTTTCAGTAATCAAATTTATGGTTTTTTTCTCGAAGAATATATTTTTCAATCGAACCGGCCTTGTTTTGTGAACGGTTCACAAATGGTACTGTCCAGATGTTGATAATAACTATTTTTCGCACAGATGGTACATGTTGATGAGGTATTCTGCTGGATGTGCGTGTATGTTAGCTGTGGTTTTTAGTGATAGAGGTATTTTAATTTTTAAATGACCTTTCTCCACAGGCATTCTGTTTTAACTGTGCGGTTTTGACTGCAGTCAATGTAAATTGTAAAGTATAGATGCTGAGAATCATTCAATAAAAAAAAACTAAATTTTGTAATCATGCATGTGGTCAAATAGTTTCACTAATGAAAAGTTACAATTTAATAATAGATTGGTTATTTAAATACATCGTTGGAATTGATTTACTGCAGTGTGTAATGATGCATAACAAAAAAGAAGTTCAACATGAATTACAGCAACGATTATAATCACTAGTTAAGTTGATGTTAACAGTTGCAATAAATTGCCTGAAGAATTGCAAAAAATTTTGCACCAGTAATGTCGTAAACCTTCATTGTATTGCATTTTATTATAAGAAACCTTTTGTTAAGGATGTGGGAAAAAACGATTTTAAAATAAATCATATAAATGGAGTACGGTGTTAGCTATTAATTCGAAATACCTTTGGGTTTACGTCTGATTGAAAGAAAACTTGTGATGTAAAACAGAAACAAAAGATTAAGTAAACTTTTTGCACTTCCATCTCATTGTATAGTTATAAAACATTTTTTCCCTATTACTAGACCATAAATCCAATTTTATGAACATGCCACGGATTGAACAAACATTCTGATCTAATTGATTTACTTATTAAGATAGTTACGTATCCCAAAAACAGGGTTTTCAAAAGTACTGTGTTTGCCAAAACATTGCAACCTGACACAAAAGATCGTTATTGGAAATGTTGGTTTTGGCCTTTGGTGCGCAAAGAAACGGAAAACTTTCTCAGTGGAACGTGGTATAAAGTGTCGTAAACAGAATGAACAGAACTGTTTTGAATAAAGAAATGCTTTTGTTGGTGCCTAAATTTAGGTCAAGCATTTGTTTCAATCCAGACATTATTTTGGAAATCTTTGTTTTTACTAACGTGATCCAATGTGGTCTGGAAGCTACTTAAAGCGTTCCTGGATGGCTTCCATAGCGCATAGAATTACCTCAAAATCAAATCAAACCGCTTCAAGGGTGCTGCAGTAAATCGAACCAGTTTTGGTCTCCTCCACTTTTTACCAACATTAAATAGTTTGATCGTTTTTGGGAAACAATTGCTCTGAAATCTTGCTGATTCTATTATTGCCGGTAATAATGGATTATTTTGAACTTTCTAAGCTCTGTTACAAGATCTCTACCTAAGTAACTACGTAATTTATGGTGTTTTACGAACTTGGATTTTTAGTCGGTTTTAGGACCGAGCAGGTTCTTTGAGGTACAGGTTTTGAGCCTACTTTGGAATTTCGGAATCCATCGAATTTTTTGCCCGAGGTCTTTTTGGCCCAATTAGTCTTTTTTAGATTGGTAGGATGTCTACAATTCCGAATCGGGATTAGCGAACATCCATACCTTGAATGCATTGATGGCAGCTATATCCAGCATATGATAAAATATGGCCATTGGCCATCTGTTGGTTTTCCTTTGTGTTGAATATTGTTGAGCAAGCTGATTACCTACAGCAACAGCTTCTTTGGTTTTGTTGTATGACAATATAATTTCAGGCTTGTAGTCTTCATTTTCTCCTCCTAGCTTATCATCGGTGTGTTGGCTCGATAGCAATATTACTAATTTATTTTTTTTGCACGTACGATTGTTTCTGAATGCAACCACAGAAGACTTTATAGGCGTACATGGTCTAGGAAGCAATTCATTTCGTATAAACGTTTTATTTTTTCCTAAGGGTACCACAGAGGGTCATTCCCTTCAACCAAAGTTTATCAGATAATTGCAGACTCGTGAAAGAATTATCAGCGGTTATTCCGTGTCCTCCTGGTAGGTGGTTTACTAAGTACGACTCTTTCTCCTTGGTTCTGTTTTGATTGGTTATTCGTTTTTCCTAAAAAATGTGCACACAATTCATACTCTAATTTTATCTAATGGCATTCAAAGCCTTATCCCCACACACCTGCATATTTATTATGTATGCAGAATCGCATTCTGCCACGGTCCAAATCTTGATCCCGTATTTTGCAGGTTTATTCATGCACCTGGGTTGCAGCTCATTTTACATTTTGCAACAAATATATCAAATATCTCCCTAATCGGAGCCAATTGGTCTTTTTCTTTTCTTTCTTCTCTAGTTTCGAAATTATCAAAACGAAGAAATGGCGTGAGTTCGTGGTAACGATTACGAGACATGGTAGCTGGAATGATAGCCATACAGTAGGCAGAATCGGTACATCATAACAAGTCGACAGATTCCTTACTATTTTTGAGAGCACCAATTGTAAGTAAAAGTATGTAGCCCAATATTTCAAATTATTTGTTGGAACAAATGTTCTTGGTTTCAGAGAGTTGCCAGCATTCCATCGTTCATAGAAGTCAGTAGTCTTACGGTTTGTCTCGGTTACAATAATATTTATGATTTCTGGCGTAATAAGCAGCAAAAATGCATCTGTGATGCTAGAAATTCCTAAACTGTAGACTATTAGACCATTTGTTCGAGATCTCCTAACTTTTATATTGATTGGATGTTTTGACCATTCAGTGCCATCTTAGCTACATTCGTAGGTAAATCTTTCGCGGTGTCATCAACTGACACATAATCAGTTTCATCGTCGCTGTCTTCTTTTTTGCAGAAAATCGTGGAATTCTGGATCATTATTGTCTAGTAGCATCAATATCTCCACAACGGTAAGGTTCTTTGGAACAACACTCATAGCGTTCAAAACAAAAGGCACTAATAGAAATCACTACGAAGAATACAACACAAGTATTGCAGCTAAACTGAACAAAATACGTGTTCAAGTAGAATTTCAGGAATGGGTAGAAAAGGGTATTCCCCGGAAGCCCATAAAAACATGATTACAGTTTCATATTATCAGGGAATTACCCGAAGTCGTACATACATGTCCACGTAACATATACAATTTTAATAGCAGTGCACGTGCACCCCCACTCTACAAAAATGAACTTTTTTTAAAAAATTATTCTTGCTTTAAGGATATTTGCAAAGGCATTTAAACTAAAAATCAATTAAATGAAGCTACTCAAAAGCCCAGGTCTCCAAAAAAATTCTAAAACACTTTATTTAAAAAAAAGTGAGTTAAGATCTCTTGCAAAAACACCCGAAAGATTGAAAAGGTGCTGTTTAAGACGACGGGTAATCTATAGCTTTGCGTGAACTCCAAGTTACTACGTTAGCATTTTGTCCTATAAAAGTGAAGCTGGAAAATGTTTGAACAAAATTTCGTACTTGCATCCCGACCGAAGTAAAATGTGTTGCCGTTCGTACTCTCCTTTTAAATTTGGGCAATTTTGCTGAAGCCTAAACTTGAGTTGTTTGACTTGCTCTACTGAAGCAACTAAATTATCTGGAACAAATCAATTTTTTGTTCAACGAATGGTGTCTTGGAATTTTACAAAACCTTGCTAATGACTTTAAGAAAAATATATCATGAATCTGTGTATCGGGAGCTAGTATGAGGTTTTGAGGTGCAATGGGGTTGCATCTGCATTTTTCCAGAAATCTAACAATAGTACTTACAATTCTAGCAAATGAGCCAAAACACTTTCGTTGTTATTCAATCTGATAGCTTGTCTTGATCATAGCTAGATAACCTTCAAGTTTATTTTGTGTATAATAGAATGCAATAGAAACTGAAAACTGCAGACCATACTATCTTGCCCATGGTTTTTTATTCCATTTCAATTGCAATTGAGTCATCCAAGATGACAATAAACGTTGCTCATATTTAACAATAGTAGCGTATTTGTACAACAATCTTTTGACACTTCTGAAATAACTTGTCTTATTCAAGAAAGAATCAAATTTATGGTATTGGCTGAATTGGAGGAAGGAAGACCTTTTGTGTTCATTTTCCCATTTTCCTCATTTTCACTTTTGTAGACTTTGAAGTAATAAATCTGAGATTTGGTTTAGATTTTGTAGAATGGCTTTGACAATCAAAATTTTTCACTCCAAGTATACTATCAACTTGGTTTGTTTAGTAGTTTATTTCTAACTGTCTACATTTTTTTCCTAATTATGCTTAAAAGAACCTGAAACTTCTACTACGACTTTTAATATCCAACCACGATGTGTCTTGCATTATACTAATGCAATAGCAAAAAGTTTGGATAAGCGTTTTTTGGTTTCCAGCGCAATATTTGTCCAAAATGTATCCTGACCATGCAGTAAGTTTACTGTTTCCGCCTTTTTCTTCAATTAGAGCATCGAAAGAATATTTGGAAAGTTAATCTAGTTAGTTAATAGTTAATCCGCTGTCAAACCTGATATGTTATCTCGTTTGTTTTGGGACTTTTCTGTAATCTACTTACTAATGAATTGCCTAACGTAGCTTAAGCGAGACTATAAGTTGATTCTGGAGAAACTTCTTTGTTCTCTTGAGTATAAGGCTGTTAGATTCTGATACAACATAATAAAATTTGTATTTTTGGATTAAATCCAAAGATAAACCCATCTTTATGCAAAAATCAAGGGGACAATTTTTTGATGGGTAATTCTTTTCGAGCTCGAGTAAGCAAGCTTTGCCCTCTGTTTGACTTATCCTTAGGTGGAAACCAGCTGAGGAGGGAGTTGGTAAATTGGCCCACGGACTCGAATTGGCTTGTAGAACGATAAAACCTTTTGAATATTTTACAAATCGAACTACCATGGATTGAGGACTCTATAAAGCGATAATCACTATATAGACATGAACATAGTGTAAGACACTTCGTTTTAACGATGCACAACGAACTAAGGAATGAAAAGCTTTTTTTGTTATTTTGTAATATTTTTAAAAGTTCTTCAAGCAAATAGCATCTTAGTAATTCTCACGAACGCCTGCAACGTGAAGCGTTCCCAAACTTATCTTTTTCATTACATGCATGTATACATAATAAGACACGTACATTTTTCTTGTTCATCCTAGCTATTTATTCTTTTTTTTATTTTTTGTGAAGTGTTCCAAGTGACTGGCAGGTCCAGTTGATTTAATAGTCCTTGATAATTTGCTTTAGCCGATAAATAAAGATTATATTAAACATTTTTTTTCGTTTTACTTACCATACAAATGCATGGTAAATTTTGTGTGAAAATTATGTAGATGTGTTTTTGTGACACATTATTACAGTTTGGTTGGTCAGGAACAATGTAAGAAGTCAGTAACCTTTACGATATAAATGTGATATGACAACTTGTTCAGGAACTAGTTGAAAGTCTTTATAGTTGTTTTATGAATATTGCCATCCGTCTTGAGTTAAATTGTAGGTAAGTGACTACATTTTCATGTGAAAATGAGTTTTAAATGGGAATTTCAGACCCTAGATTGTTCCACACACTTTTACTGCCGCAGAATTTAATAGACTTTCCTCGTGTAATGATAAATAGTTGAGCTGCTCTTATGTCATTTTATGGCAGGATTTGAACGGGACGCATTGATATTAAGAATTGTTATTAAATGGATCCGTTGTTAATATGACGAGGGATTTTCTGTGAATTTACATAAATTTCATGTTTGAAATTTCTCAATAAAAAGTGTGAAATTTAACATGATGAAATATTTATATCTTATAACGAATGTCAGAAAAGGTTATTTATAGCGGTGGTTTATTAATAGGTATTGAGGGTTAAGTTTTTAGGCGTCTGGTTATATTATTGAACTTTAGAATTATAATTTATCGTCTACTTTTGTTATCATAGTTCACACTTTTCACATTAATTATCCTTGGAAAGTAAAAGTGTTTTGTTCGGTCAGTATTATTATAATTCACTTTGTGTACTGTGTGAATTTAAAGGTGATATTTG
Source organism: Ignelater luminosus (assembly GCA_011009095.1). Taxonomy (NCBI): domain Eukaryota; kingdom Metazoa; phylum Arthropoda; class Insecta; order Coleoptera; family Elateridae; genus Ignelater; species Ignelater luminosus. The sequence continues at coordinate 31,575 of VTPC01001091.1, forward strand.
AAATATTTAAGAAAGAATAATTTGTCTTTTTCACTGTGCAAAGATTTATTGATTGTCGAAAATCTACCTGTTGTGTTGTTTATGCAAATTTACAGCACAATTTATATGTTGTGCCTACAGTGTGGGTTTATCTATTTTGTGTACTGTAGGAGAAAAAAAAATGTCAAAAGAAGAATTGGTCTACTTAGAACAAGTATGCCTAGACAGACAGATATTTCAAAATTTATCGTGATAGATTATTATATATATATTTGTGCATACAGGGTATCCTCGAGAAGTTTTATTAAGTACTTTGTAAATAGATCCAAACCAAAATATTTGAATTTCAGGAAATACTCTGTATACCGAACTTCAACAAAACAATTTATTATTTCTACTATGCTCTAGAATTAGACACATTTGTCTGATTGTCAACTAGCAATTTTTTTAAATATTCCCCCGTTTCAAAATAAGTATCAGAAAATAGGACGTAAATAGAATCAGAAATCTTATTTGGTATATAATTGGTTTGCTACTCCCAAGGCATGTCTGTAAAAGATGTAGTAGGAGGTGGTGATTGAATTTTTCACAAAACTGGAAGGGAAGCGGTGGTAACATCGAAGACGTAACTAATTGCGCTTATAATAGAGCCGTCTGTCCAATAATTAAGCGACACAACACTGCATGACGAATAAACTTTGATATCTACTGAAGAACAAACTAATGATTGTAGTTCAAGTAAATCTAATTAAAATCTATCCATACCCTCTATTATCTTTCTTTTCTAACTTGAAGTTGTGCACTTTTTATATTTTATTTGTCTCTTTTAATTCCTTATCTGTGTGTGTTTGTTGGTGGTTAGTTTCGAGTTTATTGTGCAAGTCTGTAGTAATCTGATTTGAAATGTTTCGTGTGTGTTTCACTATGTAGACTGAAATGCAACTGATAATTAAATTTATTATATGTACTTTACTTTTTTTAAATTGCTTATTTATCATGATTTTGCAGAAATGTGATAGAATTGTGTTTAATAATGCAAATGCAAATTTAATCGTGACGATCGTTATTGGATTATAGATAAATAAAGGTATAGTAAAAAATGCCTTTGTTTAACAACAAGCTGTGCCAAAAAAACCGACCGTCGGTTCTTTATAGTGACAGGTAAATCCTAATTAAGTACAGAACAGGTTTTAATTCACGTTCGGAAAGTTCCAAGTCCATCTGTGCGCTAATTTTTTATGCATAAATAACGTATGGCAGAAAAAATTGTTTTCTTCTTCCTTAATGCGTCATCACTCCAAAACTCGGCTTTATCTTTATAATCTCTGTTAAAGTCTAAAGAACTTTGGTCTATAATTAATTTATTCCCTTAATTAATGATCCACGAGTACGATTACTCTTTCTTCCGTGAGGACATTGTCACATATAGTGCTCGATGGATAGGCACAGCTCAATTTTAGATATTTTTGAATACTTTACGTTTATTTACCGATTGGCATCATAAACAAATAACAACACTGATACACTACAAGGCATTAGTCATTTTTTTCATCGAGAACCATGGTCAGTCACTAATCTTCTTCTAGAACCAACCATCTGGTGCATAAAAACTTGTTTCTAATCAGATACATAGCAAAAACACACGAGGTGGTGTTCATTAGTTCTAAACTCAAATGACTAGCGTTGATACACTTAATCCAATTACCCCATAGATAATCGCTCATCATTATTTTTGTTTATCTTGTCAACTTTCTCGAAACGCCATTTAACGTTTCTAAACCTGCATGTGTATACACTAGTTTGGGATTTATTTGTTTTTAATTAACATAAAAAACGATAGCGTTTTGATTTAAAAAAATTTCCGATTTAATCTTTTATTGCGTACACATGCAAGAAACTAATAGCAAGGATAACAATGATCTAAATAATTTCTTAATGTAGCAAAAATCTAAAGCTTTAAATCTACTTACTGTAAATACTCGGGAGTGGTAATAGAAAGAACGAAAGAAAAATAATTTTTTTTGGACAGTTTTGTAAAATACCCAGACGGTTTTGCAAAACAGATTGGTGTTCCTAAATAACTGAGCTTAAAGCAAACAAAATTATAAATTCAAATTTAGTATTATAAAATTACACAAATACGGGACCAGCTCCAGACGTTAAGCCAGTGAGTGCTTCGGGGTATTTGAAAGACAAATGCCATAAATAGCTTAGATACGTTAACTCACAGTTCCAACCAACATTTAGTGCGTATCATCATTCAAACGCGATCACAGACATTCTTAAAAATGATACTTTCTGTAATAAACAGTTTTTGATTTTTGGGCATATAATATCCTTGTGGTATTAATCTGTTGTAAATTGTCATTCCAGCGTTCTGGCTCAGGTAGTCACGCTTCAATCCTCGCGTACTCGAACTTCATAAGACCCATCTAAATGTCAAAGTTATGATTATTATATGGATCAATCATTATATAACCTAGGAAAGCTTAGCTGCGTCCTCTATTAACCATTTTAAGAAGGCTAAATACGAATACATGTAGGGCTGCTCTACTAAAAAGTCCATCAAAGCCGGTTCAGATCGGTCTTCGCCCTCCATTAACCTTTATACGAGGGCAGTCCCAGAAGTACCCGACCTGACGAATAGATGGCGGTTGTTGTTTGAAAAGCATGACTGTAGTAGACAGTACCAATCTTCTAAAACTTAAATTTGACGTTAGACGACGCTACGTTGTTTAGTATTTGTTTGGCAGCCATCAATAGTGAGCGCTCTCAGTGAATTTGTAAACATGGAAACAATTGGTCGTCGTTACGTGATATAATACTTTCATTTGAAAGGCCTCAGTCCAACCAATATCAAAGCGGAGCTAGATTCTACTCTGGGGGAGTCTGCTCCTTCGTTTACAACAGTAAAATATTGGATGGCAGAGTTTAAACGAGGCCGTACGAGTTGTCAAGATGAACATCGCAGTGGTCGACCAAATGAGGTGACTACGCCAGAAATGGTGAAAAAAATTCACAAAATGGTATTGGATGACCGTCGCCTGAAAGTGTGCGAGCTAGCAGACGTGGCAAGCATTTCAAAAAGTGCTTTACCCTGCATGTTGACTGAAAATTTGGACATGAGAAAGCTGTGCGCAAGATGGGTGCCGCGATTACTCGCGATGGAACAAAAACAGCGTCGTGAGGATGTTTCAATCGAGTGTTCACAGCAATAAAGCCGAGTTTTTGCGTCGATTCATAACCATGGATGAAACATGGGTCCATCAATTTACACCCAAGACGAAGGAACAGTCAAAACAATGAACTGAAAGGGGAGAATCGGTTCCAAAGAAGGCGAAGACAGTTCCATCTGCAGGCAAGGTCATGGCATCATGCGCGTTTGAATGATGAAATCAAGAAAAAACGGCCGCATTTGGCGAAAAAAAACGTTTTGTTTCATCTAGACAATGCACCAGTCACACATCCGTCATCGCGATGGCCAAAATCATTGAGTTAAAATTCGAATTGCTTCCGCATGCACCCTATTCGCCAGATTTAGCCCCCCTCTGTTTCCAAACTTGAAAAAAATGGCTCGGTGGTAAAAGATTTGCTAACAATGAAGAGGTAGAATCTGCGGTTGATGGCTATTTTGAGGAGCTCGACGTTTCTCACTATAAACAGGGCATCGAAGCTATTGAACATGGCTGGGAAAAGTGTATCGAGTTAAAAGGGGAGTATGTAGAGAAATAAAGATATTTTTTTCTTAAATCTTTTGTTTTCTTTGTTAGGTCGGGTGCTTCTGGGACTACCCTCGTAACATGGATTTGGTTGCACCCTATAACAAGCGACTTGCAGTAGTCCAGTGTCAAACTTTTCCTTCCATTAATCTTCTTGAAAAAACTAAATACAAACTTGAACAAACTGCATCTTTCAAGGGGCCACCCACGGTGATCCAAGGTCACACTTTACCATCCGTTAACCTTCTTAAAAAAATTAAATACCAACATGGGTTGGTCTGCGTCTTCCCACACTTGTCTCGTATGAAATAGGAAGGCTCAAAAATCTGAGTTTTCCTCAGTTAAAAGCAGGACCTGCACAAATAATCTGTTCTTACATAAGCGAGATTACCACATCTTCAGGAATCTGACCATGATGAGCTTTGTACCGTATGATTTTTGTAGAGTAACTCGATGCGGTTGCCGAAACCAACTCAAAAGGTACCCTTGAATTTTGCACGCCTAAATTATTGAGAATTAGGGAAGGATAAATATTCAAATACAAAATGTTTTTTTTTAAAGGCCCGAGAAAATGTAATGTGGTAATAACCTCCACATCCTAAACAAAAGCAAACTCAAAATATATTATCAATGGACAAAAATTCGATCATCAACCGTTTCCCAGCTGTTGAGTCAGTTTTATTTTACGAGACGAACCACAAACAGAAGAAGTCAGCTCTTTTATGTAATTCTGATATGTAAATCAATGCAATATGCTATGTTGGAATCATACCCCAGTTTTCCGCTATAAACAAGTCAAGGCTACTGATATTAAAGGCAGTTGTCTGTTTCTATCGATGTCCACTAAGGCACTGTTGCAAAAAACTATTTCGGTTTTCTCCTCTTGTCAGGTCAGCAGTCTTAGGAATTTAGTCATTCTTCTATGCAAGTGTCTTTATATCTTTACACCCACATATCTCTAATCTAACAAAAATGTGATTTCTCGTGGTGCTGAAGACAATATGTCTGTTACTGATACTAGGTCTAGGACTTTTTCTTACTGATTTGCTTAAGGCAAATTGATAAAATGAAGACATGGAGATATTTCTCTTAATTCCTAAGAAGGTTCCAGTTTCCATTAAGATGGGCAAACTCTTTGACTAAGAGGATCTTTAGCAGATCTACTGTTTTTTTCTTCAAAATTTAGGAAAGGAAGTACCGAAACACCTAGAACAAGATCCTTGAAAGCAGATGATAGTCGGACATTTTTTCTGCAGCACTTTCTCCGTATTGCAGTTGGGTAGAAAAAACATTAAAATTGGAATCATCGAAACAAAAACCTGAGCACTATCGAGCGTCTGTATATCTTGGCCAACCAAGTCTTCCGCATTGTCAGATTTATTAGAAGTGATTTACACCTTAATAAGCAATGTTTTGGCCGTTGCATAGATTCTAAAAGTTTCCCATTTAAACTTCGACCGCTTGGTGTACTTTGAATTGATGGTAGGCGGTTGAAGCTTTTTAGCAACTTGTTCAAAGCACACTATGTTAAACAAACTTTATTCTAGTAGTTTGAGTAATGACCATGAATGTACAATAGGTTGTAATAAACTGTAGTTACTGGCATAATTTGTTTATTATTGTAGGAAGTAGATCAATACTCGAGTGAATGAATAACTTCAGTTATATGTTTCAGTTACAATTTTTTAATACTTGCTGAAATTAAATTGCAAGTTGCCAATGTATTTGTCCGATACTTACCCTTACGTAACATTCCTGTATTGATTGCATTTAGTATTAATTCATAGAACAAGCTGGTATTTGTTGATGTTCTTTGATGAGATAGCTGAAGTTTTTTATTGACTATAATAAAAAAATTTATTTTTAGTTCTGAGATTACCAATGTAATATTTATTCAATCAGTTAACGATATATTCTGTATGCGTTTCTCTTTTTTTTTCTGTTGCAACAAAATGGTTATTTCAAACTTTATTTTAAAACTGAAAATTCATTTTCAACTATCTTCTCGGCGTTTCCTTGAAATGTATATCTTTCCCTTTGCAAGTGGTGCATATGGCGTTACTGCTTTAACTTAAAATTGGACACAAAAGTTTCACAATGTCTGTGCACTGATACAGTTCACAAAGTTTCAATTCTTTTATTTTTAACGCTGGCATTTTTTTCCCGAAAAACCAATATGTAATTGTTCTTAGTCGACGTCTTTCCGTGTGCTATCTCTTAAAGCAGTTTTAGTAGTATAAAATTTATGGGCAAAACATCCTTCCACTATTTTGTTCGAATAATGTTTTATTAACATCGTTGTTGTAAAATATTTTTTATTTAATCCTTTTCATGTCCGACTTTGGCTTAACACATTTTAAATGTTACTGGGTATTGCGTGTCAAAACATGTGTTGTAGAAGTTGTGGTTAATGAAATTAACACGTCATATTTAATTAAAATGCGTGTACGACAAGGAACTTTTCATCCAGCTATTTAAATGTTCGGTAAAATGGTGTAATGATATTGAAACGACGGCCGCCACTGCCACCGCTGCCGCCGTCGTTACCGTTGCATGCGGCACCATTTGCATATCAATGGCACGCTAAAAGTACATACCTTAAAAACATGTACTACTCGGTAATTGCGATGCAGAAATTTAATAATAAGGCGTCTTGTTTTTAGTATACTATATGACATGTCAACAAACTCAACCAAAATTAAGTCCGAATGTATTATTTATGCCACGATTTTAGCACAAGTTTCGTGCAAGTTCATCACTTTGAAATGCAAATCCGACCTCATTGGATAAACACCCGCTGCGATCACAAAAAAATGCAAAGCGACATTTTTTTGCAATGACAAACGAATCTCACCTTAGGCCCCCTCATTTTCCCAAAAATAAATGGACCTTGGATTTTTTTTACCAACAAATACTAATTGCGACCGTAAATACCACCGGCTTTTTGTAATTAATCTCTGCTAGATTCGAATTAACAAAATTAAAAAACCAGAATTGTAATGTCATGGCTTTGTTTTTCCTCTCTTCTCATTTTTGATATGAACATCCACACATATGTATGCCGCAAGGTTTTCAGAAAATCATGATTATATTTGGTTTTTATGATGGAGAGTTTTATATTCGTAAAATTTCTAATTATGTATATTACAGGGAATGACGCATCAAATGTTTTATGATTAATTGCTGGAAATTCTATTTTTGGCTCTTTCAAAAGTGGAGACGAAAGGAAAACAGATTTTTAAGTTTGTTTCTCAGCAAATTAACTACAAGTAGAATATTATAATATTTTTGAAACAAACGCGCCAAATTTTTCAAACCTTTAATTTCTGCTAACTAACTGTAAGAATCCTGTCGCATTGAAGATGACAAATTATTGTATGTACAAAATGGATTTCTTTTTTGTCAACGTTCCAATTAAAACCAGAATTTACATAATACAATAGAGATGTAAACAGAAGATAGTTTTGAATATCTTCTTGACTTACACGGACAGCAATTAACATAGTTACGAAGTGTTTTGAGGAATTTTAACTGAATTATTGGCAAAATAAATGAAATACATTGCATAGGCCTGTATAATGGCCAGATAACTAAATTCCATTCCAAATGAGTACGTGCGGAAATTTCTGTTTGTTTTAAAATGTTGACTGATGAGGAGACAGTTACTAGAGGAAAGTAAAGTTTCTTTTATCGCATTTCTCCCGTAAACCTACTTTGGAAGATTTATCTTAAAAAATTGTAATTAATTCAAAGCAAATGCTAAAAATCTGTGACTTGCACATAAATTATACCATTTGGAAAAATTTTTAGTTAGCACAGTTAAAATCGATCTTGTAAGAAGCCAAAAACAATCAAGCTTTGTGGCATCAAAGACTCACCTTATTTGTTTGGATACGTAGTTGTAAAAATGGTTTTGTTGATACCTGCCTATTAAAGGCATCTATCCAGCCTTAAATAAAGTCCAAGGAAGTGAAACGGTAAGATAATGTTCAAACCGTATTTCTACAGTGGTTGCTTCCGTTTACTGAATTTTCCAAACGTCAATATATTGCTTTTGGAGTAAAAAGTCAAAGACATTTAGAAAAATCTCAGGAAGAAGATGTTAAACTCGCTTTTGCTACGTTTGTCCAAAATCACACAAAGCTAATGTTAGAATGCTCTTTATTTATTCTTTTAACTTGATTACTCAAATTAAAAGAGACATTTTCTATCGTAAATTTCGAATCTGCATGTCTGCTTCAAAAATTTAAGCACCACCAAGTGGTTTTTGTTGTTAAGATAGACTACTACTTTTGGGATCTGGTTACCTGTAGTGAAGTTACTTGTAAGAACGCTTTTGTACATAAGCTGAAAAAGGTTTTTGCAGCTGTTTGATGCCCAAAAGCTACGAAAAACAAAATTTATTGTTTTAGGTTTCGTAAACGAGAGTTAAAATAAGATTCTAAACAAAAAGTATAGTTTCAAAAAATTAGAAACCAGGAAGTGACAGGCGAAAAGAAAACTTTTGTTTCTATAACGGTATCTCTAATGCCCAAAAGTCTGATTGTGTAACTACCATACTTTTGGGAAGTGTTTCATACAATCAGCACCAGTACCAAAACTGCCTTGTTCTTTATGCTACACACAATATTTTGCAGAGGTAGATTTATACAGTTGAAGGAAAGAATTTTATTTTCTTTCATTTCCATTGTCTAAATTGCATCTTTCTTCTAAGATCAATTTTGTCCCTTTTTGTACAGAATGGGTATCTTCTGTCTATATTCTTTGCTTGGTCCTGCTCAATTTCCCTTCGAATCTTGTATTTTTTAATTGATTGATTGTGCAAATCTGTATTCTTGGTTTCTTAACCAAGTGTGCCAAGTATATGTGAAACGTCTATGCCTGCAATCTAGACCTTGCCTAGTCAAAAATGTATTCCATTTTGAAATCCAATAATTTTGGTGGTTTTTTTGCTAACTCATTTTGTATAGTTAACTTTGTGCTTGTTACTTATAACATACGTTACAAGAACCTTTTCAAGTGGATGGGTTTGGTTAGACTCTGGATGCTTGATCTTCACTGCAGATAGCAAATGATTTTCTTCGATCAACTGCTATGAGATAGAGCTAAACAGCTTTGTTCGCAAGAAATAGTGTTTGACAACCGAGCACCATGAACACATACCTGAACATTGTATTCACATAACTGAGTAACTCTATAGTAATCTACGATATATTCAGATGAGAGAAATAGAGTTGAATCAACTTGCAAAAAATGAAGCTAAAATAAGGGCATAGAAGATTCTTGACAGCTTGTTACATCCATGAAACAATCCTATTGATAAATCAAGGTGTAACGAGATGCGGAAATTGAAAGAAGAAAGTTTGGTTTTGGCAGTCTTCCATCGATTTCATTCTTGTATTTGTATGTCACATAACACACTGAATGGAACACTCTATGGAAGCTAACTCTATAATAACCTTTTTGGTACTTAAGGTCTGTACACGAAAAAATCTTTTAATTATATCTCGAATGAAATGGCGCAATCTCGAATTTAGCATCTCCATCAAATGCCACACCATGAAACTTTCGATTACTTTTTCTCATTTTATCAAAACTCTATGATGTTCTTGGGCTTTCCACTTATGTTCAACAGTTTCTGTTCAATTTTTCACTATTGGACTCAGGACAGTTGAGAGAATTTGGATGAAAATTTGGAACAATAGTCAATCTATTATCTTTCATCCATATACTAACTGAAACCAAATTCGGCCAAACCAGAACAGATTCTTCATCGAATCTCTCAAATGATTTTATTTCTGCGTCCAGAAATTTTTCGTTTGATTGGTCGTGATTTTCTTCACCTTTACAGACAAGATACTTTACCAAAAGCTTGGTTCCTGCCTTTCTTCATTGGAATCATTACCAGATCCCTTCAAGATATCTGCGATAAATCGTCAGAATCTCTCATCAAATTGTCGTACAACATTCTCCTCCGGATCTACGTTGTTTTTGTCCAGCATACCAACCGGGTCATATTGAATTTGTAGTTTTCAAATCTCATTTGCTTCTTGACCTTGTGAGATATTGGTTGATATTTCCAACTAGCTTTGAATTAACCGGTAAGCTCTTTCGACCAAATCCCGACTTTCGTGATACCCATCTCTTTGGTAACGATTTACACGTTGGTTACCCTTTTGTTTTGGGAAAATTTATTTTGATTGAGTACAAGTACCAATTAGTTTTCCCGTCGTGCCTACGGTGCGTGTGATCATTTCGGGGGTGTGTAAGCAATTCTGAAAGCAGGGATTTTTTGTGTTTTGTTCCAAATTGATTAATCTAACTTAACAATTAATATGGGGAGTTTAAGTATTTTGATACTTAAATCTTGAACAACAGATGATGTCACAAAGATTGTGAGTCTGTAATTAATCAATGTATTTAGCTAACTGAAGGTTGTGACTTTAATAGTTATTTCTTCTGAAAACAAATCATTAGTGTCAACATTCAATTCTGAGCAAACAAGTCTTGGTGGCTTTTCAAATAATTGCGGTTTTGGGAAAAACTAATTTTTGAAATAATTCTTTTTGAGTTTTATTTCAAAAGCATATCGAGATAGAGAAAAACTTTTCATGATTCGTTGTGTCTCGAAAAGGTAGTCGAAAACTGTTTTTTGCTATCGTTAGTGCTAAGTGAAGATCGTGCATCTGGACCAGTTTGCATCACTGTGCACAATGATTCGAGTGAAATGTTAAGAAGGTGAAAGTTGTTTCCTTTCGTAATATGTGAAATTCTAAGCATCAATTTTCTCAAAGGCCCAAATCGTCACCGAAAGGTATGTAATTGTTTCGAAGAGATTAATACACAGAGAGCTCTAATGAGAATAGAGAATACAAAGAGTACATCAATCATCTTTTATCACCACGAATCATCACGAATTGCAAAATCAAGTAAACCTTCTGGGAAACCTGTAACCGCTAGAAATCTGATTTGGAGAAGAGTTAATCAAATTTTGTACATAGTGAAAGATTTTTTTCCTATTAATAATTTTAAAAAAGGATCTTTTTGACGGGCTACCCACCTTTGTAATCCTAAAGACAATTCAAATGTTTGCATAGATAACAATAAAGGAAAACGAAAGTATCTGCTCTTGTTAAGTCACAAACACTCTCGTTTGTCATTTCTTACCTTTTAGAGAAAAAAAATTGTTCAAAAGCGAAAGCCGTAATGTGAAACTAAATGTGGGTGTGGAATATAATATGCATACCTACACACAAAAGATTTAAAAGTTTACTTTCCTTATATAAAGTCTGTGTTTTTTTTATTGTAATATCGGTCTTCAACCTTTGAACCATACAATTATAATTGCAAAAAATGTTGTTTTTGTTTTTTTTTGCGTCTTTACATTAGAATTTAAATCTACATAATGTAATGTATAACTTAATAAAATTGAGCAAATTAAAAAAAAATAAATTTTTGATATACTTACCTTTGTGACCTAAAAATATTAAATCTGAAAATGTTATCAGTTGATACAATGTTTCTAGTAAATAAATAAAATATCTACCTTTCTAGCAAGTCCGTTTAGAAATTAAAACGTGGGACGATATCAATACGAAGGTCGACGCAAATTTCTCGTCGTCGCTTTGTGTCCTTCAGCCGGCGCTCGTTTTATGCTCTCCATATTTTCGCGTATTCGCAAAATGATGTCTGTAAGTAGAACTCGCGTACGTCCTTGAACTTTGAAGGTAGACATTTTCCAGACATCGTCGTGCGTTTGTCGGAACTTGATTCGAGTAGAATCTTTCAAGGTGCCGCTACCTACTTAGCAACTACTGGATCCGCTGAATTTCAAAACAGGTGCAATTCCCCACGTAGCGTCTATGACGCAATGTTAGTGTTGTTGCTAAGCATACCGACATAACCGGCTTAACACGTGCAAATTAGGCAAAGTATGCAAACAATTATTATTTTTTTTCCTACTATAATTATTTGGGGCATGGAGAGGAGTGGCGCGCTGCGCTGGCTCTAGCTATTGTTTTTGGGGCTCGTGGGACGGGTGCATGTGTGGCTAAATTAATTATGTTCGTTATAAGAAATTTATACGCTTGACCGGTCAACCAAATTGGACTTGGTTGATGACCACTAGGGAAGTATAAAAATAGTATCCGGACTATGGTCAAAAGTACAAGGTTTTTTACCTTCTTTAACTAGTTTTGTAAAAGTAGCTTTTGAATATTTATAACGAGGTATAAAACGTATTATGTACTCTTTTTTTTATTATTATTTAGTATATTTATAGTGTCTAGTCATTCTGACTGCTTTATAATTGGTGTAATTACCTATAGACAATAATAAAATAGACATTGACCCACTTATTGTTTGTTTTAACAATGTTTTGATAGCTTTAATTGTGAAAGCGTTAAAAATAACGAACAATTTGAACGATTTGACAATTTTATTTTATTTGTTAAAATCACAGGAATATCACATACTAATAATCTTGTAATTCTGCAAAATTGGAAAATTAGAAAGTTCATGGGGAATAAATTATTTCTGCAAATCATTGTCAGAAGATAATAACCTCGAAATAGATACATAAATTACCACTTATTTCGGGTTGTTGTTTGGTCACTTCGACTTAAAAACATTGTATTTTTCTCATCAAGGGTATTGACTTTTTGATACAGAGGAAACGCAAGGACGACGGATACAGGTTTGTACTGATCATTCATTACAAAAGCTCCAAAACAATTCTTTTTATTTATATTTAGTGTACATTCTGGTTTTGAAAACATTAAGCGACCTTGAGTTAGATGATAATTGGCCACCTAGCACCTAGTTTAATAACCTGATTTGACCTAACCTAACTCAACTTAATCTGGTGTGGTTCTAACATAACCTGTTATAGAAATCAAAGCTATTAATTTATTGAAGGTGTGCAACAAAGGGAAGGTGGGTTTAAGGACAAATATGGGTTGTATTAAGGTAGGTTTCCCAAAAGAGCTTGTGTATATCAAGGTTTTGAATTTTTTTATTAATGGGTTTTATAATTGGTCAAGGTAAGGTCGGTAAGATTAAAGTTTGAATTATTTTCGGTACAGATCATTTTACTGATTGATCTAGATCAGACTGCCAGGATTTGTTTCGAAATCCATTTGCGATTATATTTGAGGTAGCAGCTTACCATCCACCAGACACCGCCGACTAAATTGACTAAAATTGACCAAGACGTAATGAAATTACAAACATGATCAAGATCAATGTTTTTGTGATAAGGAGTGAGCAATAACCAAGTCTTTTTTGTATTGTTTAACAATGAATTCCGATTCATTGAGCGCAAAATAGTGTCTGTTTAAACATGGCAAATTTGAAAGACCAAATTCGAACATGTAAGCAATTCTCTTTTCTTTTTCTTTATATCTAAATTTGATCACAATTGATTTAGGAATTACGGGCAAAATTATCAGCGTTTAAGATATCATGACCTTCAAGTTTCCTAATCACCAAACTATTATTTTCAGTAACAGACGTATAGTTTGGTGACACACTAAGCGGTTATGAAACGCCGATCTGAGGGGCATAATGTTCAGGAAGAGTAACATACATATTAAAGGGAACTCTTCTTAGAACGGTCGATGACTTTTACCGAGAATTTTTTTATTTTGGCATATTGAAAAGTTTCATGTAATCAATTAGTTTGGTCTCAAATTGCCACGTTCGAAAAGTTAGTGGAAGCACTACCAACCCAGCAGAATTTCTGTGTAAACTTGCTTTGTGTCATAGAAAAATTTTAGTTTCCAGTTGAACGGATGCTTTTGGGTGCTCTATATTAGAATTACACTAGTTGAGTTTAGTTGGCGTTAGCTTGTGGGAGAGTACCTCACCAATTTGTCCCTGTAATGGTAAAGGTTGTTTAGTTCGATTTTTCAGTGAATGACTCTTTCAAGATTTCAAGTTATCAACGTCCACCTCTCTCTTTACCCAACTGGATAATGTTAAAATACGAACTGGCTACTCGATATAACTTTTGGGACAAGAACGTGAAAGTCCATGGAAGGAGATAGAAGTGAAATATGGCAAGCTTCCGAAACGATTTAAGAGAAAACAAGTCCTGATTTGGGTTAGTCGATGAATGGTCTACTCTTGCTCATTTAATGAATTCATTCAAGAGAAGTTAACGAATATATTTTCTGTCGACATTAGACTGTTCTATTTCACAAAAATGTTATCTAATAGGCAATTAAGAAACTAAATCTTCTCTTTCTATGAATTTTATTTTTGCATAGAAAATTATTTTGTTTCTTTCTTGCCTTAGGCCAAGAATAATTAGGTCATAGATTTCCAGTATTATTCCAAATAAGAAAATCCAATTCTTCACTTTCTTCTACTAAAAAATAAAATGATGTGCATGTGTGTTGGTTGCTAGCACACGTAATTGACGGTCAACTGCCTTTAGAACTTGTTTTGTGTTTCTATAATTATTAAATTAGCGGGAATTCACCTTCATTATTTACTTTTGTAGATGGTTTGCTAGAAGCAAAAGCAGGGTCACTTATTGTAAAATGTAATTGACCATGGGTAAATGATCTTTCATTGCAAAAATTTTACAACTCATGCTGATATAGAAAAGTCAATTGCTTTGTTCTCATCGTTAATTTATTGATTAATACCGATGAACTCGAAGCTTTTCTTTAAACATGTAACCTTGGAAAAAAAATTTTTCGAGCTACAAAAATTCTAAATACCACTCTGGTATTAATCACGATGATTTGTACTTTTATCATTTTATAGTCTCAGGATAATTTCCGTTTCTAATGAAATCTTACAAGAGCATGACATCATTTTCTCAACTGACAATTTCTAAATAGCGGTCAAGTATGTTTGGTGATATTCTTTTTTTTTTCGAAACGTGTTTGTATCAGAATTAATTAAAAACTGTTTTGTAACCCTTTCAACAGCACGTTTGTCATACATAGATTTACAGGATTGATAATATAGTCCGAACGGCACAGTTTTAAAATATAAATTCCAGAACAACCTTAGTTTGAAACCAGTTCTCTAAAGATTTCATGGAAACTAAAATGGCGTAATCGTCGCTTGACCATGAGAATTTCTCGAACCATTATTACTAATTCCTTCTTAAAACTTTTTGAAAATCTTGAAAATTACCGATTATATCCGGGTTTTGTGATTTTTGTTTAAAAATGTATGTGTGCTTTACCAAGTGAAAATTAAACTATAAAAGGGCATCCACGGTGCAGTAGCAGCAATGTTGTGGTTAAAGCACGAACATCCATAAATTGTGCGGCAAGCAACATAGTTAGCGTCATCTTATAATATTAGTTCCAAGATCATCGCTGTGAGTTACAAGTAAAAAACTGTTTAGTGTGCAAGTTTAGCACACATAAATCTCTTACGAGGCCCTAGAGATTTCTAAAATGTGCATTTATGAGCAAAAATGCCACATTCGTCTTTTCAGTGTGCGCGAAAGGATACAGAAATTAGACTTTATTATGTAGTTTTCTTTTGGCTGCGTTTTTAATATAAATAAATGTGTTTATCATTGCTCGGTTTAATCAAGATATTAGTCACACTGATTTGATAATGTATAAGTAAATAAAATTCGAGGACTTCTTGTACTTTATTTCGATGGGAATAGGCGCCACTTCAAAGTTGTAAAACAAAGATAAATAAAAAAATATTATATTGTTGTCATGATAACTGTATTGATAATAATAATGTAGTTGTAGCCATGAAACTATTACATCATTATTATCATTTTATGTGACGTAGTTAACAAGTTTTATACGACTTCTATAATAGTGCTAAAAACACTTCACAAAGACGTAAAAACACTGGTAGATACCACAACTATTAATAATAATACCAATAATAATAATAATCCCCTTTTTAATTAAGAAAAGTGGCCACTTTTGGGTTGTTTATTAAAACCTTATTATACTTAGGTTAAAATGTAATAATAATTAAGAAAAGATGGAAGGAAGACGAGTATACGTACATATTTAGTTGGAAATAAAATAATTTCCTTGTTGGGTGTACTGGAATGGTTGACAGTTTTTCCCTGAACTCGTAAACAGCAGCAGCGTTTTCTAACCTTTTACGGCAATATACATAGAAAGTGAAATAATGGATCACTGGAATCTAGTAGAACTCTAATAAACGATCAGAATTCTTGACTGATCAACCGAAAAAACTCGACTGGCTTTAAAAATTTGAAAAACCTGACTATCAGCAAAAAAAAACTATTTTGAGAGATATCACATTATTCTCAGTTCTATCTGTAGAATTCTACCACCATATCCAATTTTGCCTTACAATTAGTTATATTACGTTTCAAGTAAAGTCATTGGCGTAATTTTAAAAAACTTGAAATGAAATTATTTCAAACCTGTCCTAAGACAGCTTTTTACTAGGATACCGATCTAGATATTTGATATTAAAAAGCCTCAATTTTCTGAATGTGAAAACGACTTTGATAAGATGAACATTAGCATCCCAAACAACGAAATGAACACGAAGATCCTAAAGCAATCAAGATTCGTAGTGTCGCTGACTATCAAGTCTCCAGATAGCACTGGCGGCCTTTGGTCTGAAAAATATTTAGTTCCTACTTCGGTGTCGGGTGTTGCCAAGACGGGCAAAGACATATGGTATCCACTTCAACCACCATGACGGGGGTTTGGGATCTCTGGATTGCAAACAGCCCGTTCACTGTTCTCTATCAGTCGATCCAACCAACCTGTATACTCCACAAGTCCTTTGGGATGTTGTATCAACTAAAATATATTTATAGTGTGTAGCATTTTTTTGGCTTGCTATCACTTCTATAGCTGCTATGAGATATGATGGAATTTCTTTTCTAATCTTCTCAATTGCAGAATTCTTTTGATATACCCCAGAGCCAACTAGAACTAATCAATTATTAAAATAGGTTTTCTCCTGTACTATTATTAGTCAGGAAATCTTCAATTCATCACCAGAAAGAGCTTGGGCAATTTGTCCAAAAGTGTTTTTTAGATAGGTATTCATCTGAGACTTTTGGTTTAGCTGCTCAGGCGTCCCAGACAAAGGAAAAAGAAATCCGAAGGCATCGTAAGTCTATATTTCAATTTTATTATTATTTGAGCATGCAATCTTTGTACCACAGCTTTGAAATCATTAATGTGTCTGTAAACCAAGCATTCTTTTCTCGGCGTTAATGTAATGGGGTCATTATGCCATTCAAATTTATTTATTGTCGTCTTCTGAAGAACTCGATAAGTAAGATCCTTATCCTATTAACCGTTGCCGTCTATCTATCTGTTACAACTAGTTCTACTTCTGTCGCTCTTTGTTTTTCACCTAGATCATTTTTATTATCTCTTTCTACCTTCAGTCTAAGACGGGAGGGGGCATCTGGAGCCAAATTTGCAGACTAGTAAAACATGTTCCCATACCTTCCAGATCAAAACTAAATTGTTTGGTTAGATTTCTACTCAAAAGTTAGTTTAGATTTCTAAAGTCAATTTCGCCTACTCTTGATCTGATATGAGATAATTTGTATGTATCCCACACTCTTTTCTAGTATCATCCGCTAATACGTTTTGCTCTCTCTTAATGAACTTCATTTTTTAAATTTTGAGTCAGCTACAATCTTAGGAATAACAACACCATATAAAATCAATTTTATTATCGGATTACTCTAGCAATTTTGGCATAAACACGTCGAATTCTTTAGGTTTTGTAGTATGCACTTTTTTTTGGCACAACGCCTTTTGCAGAGAAAGCTTAGGGTATTAAAGATTAGGACACTTTTGATCTTGGAAGATTTGTTGATTGCACTGTAAACATTTCTACTTATCATCAAAATTAGCGTAAGTTTTCTTTCTTACATAATAATGTAATCGTCGAAAGATCTGAAATTAACTTTTGTACTGTTCTGGTTCGAGCCTCTGAATATCATCAGTAAGCAACGAAGGATTCTTTCAATAACATGCGATGAATTAGTTAAAAGTAGGCTAGCAATTCTTTCTGATTGGCTTACTGGTCTAACAGTTTTACCAAGACTAAATATGGAAACATTGATTTTTCTGGAAAACAGAAATTACTAATAAAAAAGTCTTAACATTGCTTCTCGAACAAGGAGAGGTTTGAAAACAATGGAGAAAAAACAAATCTCCGAGGAAACAAAATGGTTTGATTTTTCATTTTCAAGTGAAAAAAATAATGAAGTTTAAAAAATACACAAGTAACGAAGATACACCGGCCTAAATGAGTTGGCGGCCTTGAGTCGTAAGTAAGATTAGGATTATTCCCATTGAAGTGATGCCCTGAATAAAATATATAGTAAATTGAGTTATACGTTAGAAGTTAACGGAACCGGGAAAAAGCTATCTAAGCAAGCTCGATCGACTGCAACATCCGTTTTGGCAAAATTCCAATACTACATGTCTTTCCTTAATTGCTAGAGTACAGAGTAGACTAAGAATAGAAAATTCTCTAGAAAACAAAAGTACATTTAGAAGTCTAAACCATGATCATGTCACAAAAAAATTAATTTGGTGAAGCAAAGCTGTAGTTGATCTTGAGCCTGATTAATTCCGATATCATATCAGAAGTTACTAATGCACTAACATGTTGAATATCAAAGGATACAACTATTGAGGAGGAAAAGGTCAAGAACTCCAAGAATGAACAGAATTATAAATATTTTTCAATAACATAATCTTTAACATTAGTTAGGTCTTCTTTTTTTCCATCAGGAATATAAATTGTCTTTGTGTAATCTTGTAAATTACTTACAATTAATTTGTAAAAGCGAATAATAAGGAAATTCTATAAATTGCGAAATTATGTTACCGTCTTAAAAGGGAAAATAACAAATAAGTAAAATTATAATAATGAAAGAAGTATGTGTAAGTGTTCTTGCGCGCGTGGGAAAGATTCATAATTGTTACCAATCATGACCATATATGTTTAGAAATGGATGGCGATAATTTCTCAAGCAATCATACTGTTGTTGCAAGGCTATCAATTAGTCCTTTATAAATTTGACTTACAGCGACCGAATGTAAATAAACTGTATGTAGTATGTGTTATAGCGAAATTTCGTAATTTTCCTTGCACATGTTTTGAAGTTATACACACACTTTATACCTTTCACCTCAAATAAGGACTGTATGTAATAATTTTTCGTGAAACGTTTTATGTTGTCTGGTCTGGCATCGAGTGAGTCATGCAAGTGATTTTAATTTACCCGCTTTTCGAGAGGGGATTGCGCATTTCTGAGTTACTGACTAAGGTTTCATGTACGAAATTAACTATTTTCAAGATATCCAATTTTTATGGAGGGAAAAAAACGTCCCGTCGTTCAACGTGAAAGAATCCGCGCTCGCGTTTTTGATTAACTTTCAAGCTAAACGCAAAAAATCGATAGTACATAAGATAGTAATAAAAACCGAGGTATTTGAAACCGAGGCAAACTCCATCTAAATATCCCCGTGTAGGTTTGTTTTCTTCGGGCCAATAACTCATTGGTAAACAGATCGTGCAGATAGCGACGTCAGCGCCTCTCATGGTTGCGGTCGCGGTAAGAACTTATGAGGCGGCGGCACGATACGTTTGTGCATCTTATTGCCAATGTGCCCATTTATGTGCATGACGTGAAAATGAACAGCTTTTAAAAAATCCTGTACATTTAAAATGAATTCATTAATAAGCAACAACCTAAAGAGTGGGAAAAAGGACGCAAACGAGAGGAAAAAATATCACATGTCACAGTCTGGTGTGACGATAATCGTGACATTAAAATTTTACTCGTAAGTTAAAAATATTCAAACTAACCACACATTCTTTTAATTTAACAAAAATTTTGCGAATGACATTTTATTTTTGTTCTAGCTTTTTCTCTAAGGTCGTTTAAAAAATTTCTAAAATGCTTTTCTTTTTATTTAAATTTTGTACGACCTTCAGGGGAGCCATCTTTTTGTTGTTTCAATAATGTTAAAGTTTTTTTTACCTTAACTAATGCTATCCATAATTGCTTAGAGGTAATTTTATTTTGTTTTTGTAACTTGCGCATGAAAGTACTAATTTAAATAAAGATGGCGCCTAATTAAAAAAAAATTCTGTTATTCTCAGTTTTTTTAAATTTGAAAGATGCCCAGAAGGGCTGCTGCTGGGTGTTGTCAAAATCAAATATAAAGAAAAAAATAGATGAATAAATCTTGGCTGGAACTGATATTGTTCGCGGATAAAGCCTAGTTTTAAAAGTTTGCATTCGAAAATCAGCAGTTTTGATATTAAATTCTAGCCACGTATGCTCATTGATGAAAACGCTCCATAACGTAGAGATTGTATGAAGACGTTATTACAACTATTTATGAATCTGTGGTGTTGATTCTATGAAGATCAATTAGAAACAAACCTGTAGCTTCAAAAAACCTTTAACATACGAATAGCTCTTGAACGCTTAACATTTCCTTCCAGTTTAAAAGTTATTGGGTTCAGCCATTCTCTTACAGAATACCTCCAAATCAATGTTTCTTTCTCTTACAAATCAGTAAATCAAGGCATTGTAAAAACATAACTGTGGTAAGAAACGAGAAGAAATTATAAAGAGTACAAATGGCTAAATTGTGCCCCAATGATTTTTGGGTTTGGAACACATCATCTGTGTTGGAAATCTACGTTTCTCCTACAGGACTTTTCTTTTTATTTCTTGACTTGCTTTTTTTAACGGTCTAACCATTGCATAATTACAACTTTTGACGCTATTCTTCTTTCTGTTATCTACTTGGGAGAGTGTTTGGGCGTGAAAGTGTAGTCGAAAAATCTACATTTTTTTCTAACTATTGCATAATTACAGCTTTTGAAGCTTTTTTACGCTTTGTATCCTCTTGGTGGGAGAAGTCTAAGTGAGGCCATAAGTTGTAGAAGCACTTACGTCTGGCTAAGAGATTGTGGTACGCGTTTCTCATGCTGGGTTTTCCTTTTCGCTTCTTGGTCTTTCTTTGTTGCTTTCTATCCATTATATAATTACTGTTTTTAACTCTTTCTCCCTTTTTGTATCCTTGGGTGGGGGGGATGTGGACAGAAGGTTGTGGAATTCAACTCGCTGAATTTTCTTTCCTAGTGGTAGCTTATCTTGGTAACGGTATAACCATCTTGAATGTGAACAAACATAGAAAAACCTCAACGTTTCTGTCGGTTTTTCTTTTCTGCTTTTTTGGTTTGCATTGTTACGTTCTAACCATCACAGAATTACTTCAATGTAATTAATTTTATTTTTGATTGTGATTTTTACGATTTGCATAAACAGTTTTGCTAAACTGGTCGCAGTAAAATTGAAACCAAAGAATCTGCCTTCTCTTGGTTTAATTCATGCCGTGATGCAGGAACAATTGGGAAACACGAAGTGATATTAACTACTGCTTTTGGGCAATAATTAATTACTACATCATTTGTTATTGTCCGTACCTCGATATTATTCAAGACCGTTAGCTAAAGGTGGTGTATTATATTTTTTACGCAAGCTGGGATACGATTAGTTTTCTCATAGACAGCCTTTGGCAGCGACGAACTCTCAGTTTGGATATTGCTGTTTACTTATCAACGCAAGCAGGTGAATAGATCTCTCTTCTTTTGTAACGACTTTCTTTTTTTAATTTGTCTTACATTTAACTGGCATCAGTGCGCCGCACAGTGGGGCGCATTGAGAGTCAAACGTAACCATCTAAACTTGCTGTAATCATATCGTAGTAAACATCATTATATAGAACTGTTTTTAATTCTTAGTCATGATTCGATAGCAGAATCAAAAATTCTCGTTTTGACTTCTATTTTTCAAGAATTTTTGTTGCGAAGTAGCAATGACAGTTACAGAATTCTAAATTTTTACAACTATGGATGATGTTTTTGTAAGAATAGATGGAACCATGACTACTTTCATGATCTATTCGGATTCCAAAAGAAACTAATTCTACCATGCGGGTCTTGTGCAATCTCCAGACCAATGTGTACAACTTCAAATGTATTTCTCATCCGATGAGATAAAGCTTGAATCGTAATGCAGAATTTGCGACAACAAAATGATGTTCTTGTAGCAAAACAAGCTTCCTGATCCTGAATATTCTATATTGCGAATCCAAGCAATTTTCTTTGGTTTGCGCTATTTTTTCAAGGATTTAAATGTTAAGTTAGAAGTTGAATTGAATGTGATAAAAATATGCCAATGTTTGGAAGATGGTATGAAAAAACAAATATTTTGCAATTACTGAACTGGCAAGGGAAAGGAAAGAGATTTCTTAAAATGGTCTTGCTCTTTTCCATGGCGTCATTATTGATACCGAGCTTTCTCCTTATTGGCCGTACTTTTCGGTTGCTTTCCAGTCTGGTGACTTGTGATGCCCACATAGCTATGAATGGAATATTTTTTCCATTTTGATTCTTTGGTAGTCTTTCTTCAATATTTTTAAACTTTATACTTACACGGCCCATCCTGGCCAGAGGTCTTTAATTCGATCAGATTCGACCCGGCTAATATGATCTTGACATGCCCATGAGAATTCAGTAATATTTTCTTGCTAAAACATCTAAAATTTGGTTGGCTCAAAAAGTTCAATCTATCGATAAAGAATCAAAGAATCCAATGTCTAAGAATAATTTTTGGTCCACTTGATTGTTTCTAACACTATTTGTCTTGCCTTAATTCCGGTTAAGAGACGTGAAATATTGATGAACATGACCATCATTTTTTGGCATTCAAGTGTGCTGATATAGCCTTTACCGTACCATACTTGTGGAATGTTTAATGAGAAAATAGTTATGATTCAAAATTATGGTGTGACAAATAAACTTTGACAAAGATGGAAGCAATTCTTTGGTGTTCAAATTTTATATTGAAAAGAACAACGTGGTGTGATGGTTGTTGAAGAGTATCGATTAGTAGGATGGTTTGTTCTTTAAGGATTACCCAAATTGTACTAGAATATTATTAATTTATTATACTTTTGTTTTATTCAGTCCCCCCGTTGATATTTTTCGTGTGTAAATAATAAGAGCTGTCAAAAGCACGCATTTCGTGTTTACTTTTGTAATAATTCAATAATTAAAAACCACTTACGAATTTAACGATGAAAGGATTATGAATAAATTAAACCCCGCCTCCTTACTGATTATGTTGCAAGTGCGCTCAGATGCTGAATTAAAAAAGTGGCTTTTAAAATTTAAAGAGAAGGTTAATTAACCATTAATTAGTCTTGACTTTCCACCTGGTGAGTTCACACAATCTCCCTCTCTTTAACAATGTGTTGTTTTACGTTAATAACGATTCTTAAATAACTTTCTGTTACGGTGTTCTAGGTTTTTATTGTTATAAACTCCGAAGACTCTTTTTCTCTGTTTTTCCTTCTGTCTCTCTTTCGAGGAATTTGATAAAAAATAAATTTGTTTCGCCGTAAAACACGGAAAAATAAAAATGTCGGAAGACCATTTCGTGATTGAATGAATCGGAATTAGTAGTTTACAGTGTTACGCTTTCCTTCTTTCTTTTACCGTAGCCACTTCTTCTGTAGCAAGTAATTTTTGTAAGTACTCTTAAGTAACTCTCGGGTCCTGTGCGAAACAATTCCGTGTCTTCTTTGAGGGCGGAATTGAAAACAGGGAGATAGAAACAGGGATTTGTTCGGGTAAAGTGTGGTTACCTAACGCAACGTTGTTAGGTTAGATTAGAAGTCGTGCTTTAGATTTTCTCGGTTCACCGTCACCACTGATACGCGGTTAAATTCGCATTTAGAAATTAGAGTCCAGAAATTTTCTCCAGTGAAAACTCTTGTTGTTTTTCTTTTGCATTAAGAGCTTTATGTGCATTACATGTAGCAATCAATTTCTGAGTGGCAGGTGATAATATCTTAATGCTTAAAAATACAGGGTCACATCTCACATGCTATAGGCAACTTCGTCTTAGTCTTGCCTTTATTTATAGGAAATCCTTCATCTCGCACATATTTTTCCTTGCGGATTATTAATAACTCGTGCGCTACTACCCACGAGATGCAGTTTTGTTATTAATAGATCAAACACGCAGCGTGCATTTTAATTCAGTTTTATCCTGATTGGGGAAAAACAAGATATGACCTTTATACATTTCAGATTTTATGGAAAACAATTCGATTAAACTTTTTACCACTCACAAACGTTTATTGAAAAATCACAACTTTTCTCCTTTTTATTTTACATCTACTATAAAGTTTTATATAGGTGGACGTTATATTGTATTCGTTCAGGAAAAATCTCTCTTCAAGTTTATTTCTGTGATTTTTAATTCCTTTCTGTGCAAATCGGAAAAGTTCAGTTTGATCACAACTGACTGAACATCCTCCTACAATCTTTTGAATTTATCTTTGAATATATCTAACAGATGCATTCGCCGACTGTTTTTTATTTTTATTATTTTATATCTCGAAAATTCTTGTTATAACTCAACAAAAAATTGATATAATATTTTATCATCCTTTTCGTTCAAATGGGGATTAGTATTATTAGTATTTGCATATTGTGCATTTGCTCGAAATTACCAGCCGTCCAGGTAATCAGCTCGTTCATTAATTTAGAAGTACTTTGATTTGGATTCTGCCAAGATAAAGGCAAATGACGTCACAGTGGAAACCATAGCAACGACTAACGTAAGTCCACAACAGCATCTGTTGTACTTTTCCTCCTCCCGAAATTTCCCCGCAGTTAATCAGCGTCACGAGCATTTGCAGACTGAATACGATGCAACGACGGTAACGGGTCATGTCAATCAGGTGTCTACACTCACCCAATGTATACAAGCACCTAACTAACCTTTCGCAATATGCTGTGCTGCAACATTTCATTTTCTGACTTTACCTCTCCGTGTATATCGATCACAATTTCCGACCGAATTTCCAGCCATACTGCATATTGTAGAATGCAAGTGGCCATGCCAATGCAATTAGGAACGAAATGGGAAACTATCGTCGGCCTTTCGCTGCACGACGACGGACGGACGCCACGGTCGGTCCCACTTGAGTTTGAAGTTCTAATTATTGTTTATTATAATTATACAAATCTTGTTAAGTACTTTTCTAAACTTATAATACAATAATAGATTGAATTCAAAGTTATAAGGACCATACGATTTTCCTTTGTCAGTAACCAACATTTCCCCTTGGATCTAATATTATAGAACATACACGTTCTCATAGTAGTCCACAATTGGCTACCCAACAGACTCTACATCTTTTATCAGAATTCCATTATACAAATGATCCGGCAACTTCGTAAATGACAGGGAGAACTTTGCTTTGCTCATTGTCCGTTTTATCAAGCATCGTTATCGCCCTCCAGAGCTGAAGTTCACCTTCCGAAGGGCTTTTACGTTATATGTTTACATTTGGTCAAATATATGGCTTCCCATCACTTCTTTTCTATATATCTTATATCTTTTAGGGTTTTTTCAAGTTGAATTTTATGGACGAAGAGAGAAGAAAAAAGTTAATTATCCTTCTCTGTAAAATTTCTTATTTTATTTTGAGAGACGCCAGCTATCGTGTGTTTTCTTTTTGGTTTTATTGGATTAGAATAGAAAATTCATGGAAGGATTCGAAGACTTTGCTGGTTTATTTGGTTTGAAATAACACAGGAAAGCAGGAATTGTTTCGAAATAATTTGACTAATTTAGTCGTTAGAGTGAAGGAGTCAAGTTTTTATATTATACATAGGGTAGTCTGTAAAGTTCAAGGATGCACAATGAAAAGTAGATTAGTGCTTTTTTATACTACATATTTTTTTACTTTTAGCAAGACTAACATACCTGCATAATTTCTCAAGTTCAAGTAAGAATTACCTTGACATTTTAGTTGTACATTTAAATATATGTTAAAATAAGAACGAGAACCAGCACTAAATGTAATTCCTAATTATAATTGTAACAGGAAAAAAATTGAATTTTTACTAA
This sequence comes from Ignelater luminosus, assembly GCA_011009095.1. Lineage (NCBI taxonomy): Eukaryota > Metazoa > Arthropoda > Insecta > Coleoptera > Elateridae > Ignelater > Ignelater luminosus. The sequence continues at coordinate 57,237 of VTPC01001091.1, forward strand.
AGGCGCTAACATCTAAAGTATCAAGATTAGATAATCTCGTAGTTTGCCCATTAAGAAAGGAAACGAGTTAAAATCGTTTATTCATTTAAAACTTTTACATCTTTATAATAATTTCAAAGTGTCGTCAATTGAATTGACGATCATCAAATCACAATTTCTCTACCATAGAATCTAGGAGTGAATTTACAAACAGAACAAAAATAATAAAAAAGCGTTGCTGCTTTAATGAGGTTCCGTCTGGAGTGAGACAGTTTAGTGACGCGAACAGTCGGTTAATTAAGGACCTAGCGCCGTGTCTCATCCGTGTATTCTGCAGAAGCGTTGGCGTCCTGTTTTTATTGCAAATTATACCCCCCTCTTCCCACACGCACGCACACATCTTTTTAACAGCGTTTAAAACACATAATTATTGCTAGCTTATGTTTAACTTGGCCGTCGTTAAAAGAGGTTTTATTGATTAAATTCAGTTTTATTAGTTGAAAGCTAAAACTATTCGAGTAATTGCTGTCGCAATCGTTAACAGCTCGTTCTCTCTACTGGCGGTGACGTTTCGCTTTACTCGTTTCCTTTCTTTTTATTTCGTGATCTTGTACAACATCTCTGTATTGTATGTTATTATATGTATTCTTTAAAATTTCTTCGTGATGAAACAGGAAATTAATCTTTAATTTTCATTTGTTTCAGGTAAGTGAAACGAAACTTCATCCATCCTAGCGTTGATGCAACAACTTGAGGTAAAATTAAAATGCATTCTAAGCTGAGAGCTAATTTGAAATATATGACCACTGTGTTTTCATTGATACACAAAGTAACGTAAAATTTCACAAAACAATTATGATTTTTGCTTTGAAAACCTTTATTTCTATTTATTCATTACCTGCGGTGCCTTTGATTGCGGTGTCAATTACAGAGCACAGTCAAAGCAAAATTCTGATTTTGTATTTTGATATCATAATTACCTTTGAAAATTACTATGTGTATTGATTTAAAGTTCATAAAGTGTATTTTTTGCATAGAGAACTCTTATTATATGCTTATTGTAGTTCGCAGATTTCAAGAGTACTCATTTGTTTCATCTCCCTTTTAGGCGTTACAATACAAGTTTATTTTTATGGGAAAAATTCGAATTGAGTCTTAAGAAAAATTGCAATGGAAATGTCAGTTGCTATTGATTTAATACGCTAGATTGAATCCTGAGATAGTCTTGTCAAAAGTGCAGCAGAGTACATGATTTTGGTGCCCAAGCTCTCTGGTTGATACACTCAGGATCTTGCATTTCAACTGAAATAAATAAAACTTGATCAACATTTTAGTTATGAAGGCTCTAGTTAGAATTTTAGTTTTGGAATTATTCAGCTTCTCAAATCTCTACAAGAAGTCATATGTGTTAATAGGAATCTTCAATCACAAGGCAAGCTTCACATTTTGCTTTTCTTCTTCCTGCTTCCTACTGTCTCCAATGAGACAATCCAATTCTAAGAATTATTTCGTTAAAAATATTCCAAACATTTATAAAAAAATTGCCCCTGCTAATCGAACTAAATCATTGTGAATTCAAAATTCTCCTTATTTCTAATGTTTTGATTATGGAATCACAAAGTTTTCAGCAAAAATCAAGATCGATATTGGTATTTAAGAAAGAATTCCCGTCAATAAAAGCCCAAAAATATTTCTGACTTTACTTTGTTTAAATACCAATAGTTCTATTTTTTTTATTTATATTATTTGGCGTCCAACAAGATTTATTTGGTCATTGGGTGCCAGATAGTAATGATGATGTGATGTTTTGGATCATTTAGATCATCTCATACATTATCATCAACATTCTCAACTTCTAAATCTGCCACTGTTTATGACATCGCAGTAAACTATCATCTCAATGATAGAAATGTTCAATGAAATTTTTCTTTAATGATAAAGATACTTTGCTTTTCCATTAATGATTTTCCATTTGAGTTTTGGTTTGATACATTGGCATTCACATTGCAGAGATCAACTTCGAACTAGGTTTGACCTTCATGATGGATTCAATATTTTAAGCTTACACTCGGTTAGTCTCTGGAAAGCTTTACATTCAGACCACTGTAATGAATGTAATCATTAAAGTGACCAAAATGTGGCGTTTTAGTTTTAGACGAGAAATTTCGTTTGGGGACAGTTGGGGTACAATGGAACGAAAAAGTGTTTACTATTTACATATTTCTTTCTTATAACAATAAAGAACAGACCTTCAACTAGAGATTGAAAACAAAAAGAGATCACAAAATTTACCTTAAACCCAAAGTAATTGCGTGTTTGCAAAACTTGATCTTTGTTCCATTGCGCCCCAGGTCAATGGGACGGTCACCGGGATACATTGGAACATAACAAATAAATCGAGAAATATCTTAATGTATATTAAAATAAACATTAACCAAGTCTATACTTGCTTAACACTCTTGCGGGAAAAGTATATATGTTCCTTTGTCGCTTTGTCTTGTCAGATAAGCATGGACTTGGCAACACCAGATCTATATCTAGAATTGATACCATTGCCGTATCAGGTTCTAAGGAAAAATAAAAGCTCTTGTCGATTTTTGCACTTTGGCGCAAATAGTTGATCTGAAATTCGCGATTTTCGTCCGTATCGGTCAATATTTGACCAACAAAATATTTTATTTGCTTCTGAGACAAAGTCGTTAGATTTTGGTGTTTTGAAGGTACACACCGGTAAGTCCATCTCGTCATCACTTGACTCATTTAAAGATGTATTATCATCGTCAGGAGTGGCCTCAGGGCTAGAAAACCCTAGTGACTTGGTCATTTCTTCAATTTTTACTTTTTTTATTTTTTGTTTCTCTGTCTTCTTTTTTGTTTTCTTTTCTCCTCTTTGACGTGCACGTTCTTCTATTTCATTTTTCACAGGAGTATCAGTCAGTAGTAAACTCTTTCCTTTCTTCCTCTTGTTGGTTTTTTTTCTGAGCCCTGCTCTAGGATAGTCTCTACATTCCAATGAACTTATTACTTGATTTTCACATTCTTGAAGCGCAGCTCTTGAGTTTGAAGATTGCTGGTTATCGATTGGAGGTGTTTTATGATCCCTTGATTGCAATTGTGCCTCTTCCCTTAGCTTGTAAGAAATTCGTCTTCGGTAAAGATATCCCGATCAAAGGGAAAAATTCCTGTCTTTTTAAATCCGGATTTTATGTTGGATGGTGTCTTAGATTTATCAAATGCTTGTCCTACAAGCTCAGCTACATTATAAATGGTCAGAGTCTGCCCTGGGTGCCGAACCACCCAAGAATCTACTGCAGCATTGTAAAAATTTTGAAAAGGGCCAAACACTGACACATCGCGTGCTTGTAACTTATGACTCGTATGCGGAGGTATTGTACGAAGTATCACTTCGTTTTCCTTCGCAATATTCAAGACTTCTCGAGCTAAATGACTCTCATGATTGTCCATGATTATAAGAGTCGGATTTTCTTTTGTAGAAGAGGTCACTTTTATAAAATGCCTGATAACATTTGCAATCCATTCAGTAGGTTGAGCAAGACCTAATATGCTTGAGGGAGCTCGTGTCAACATATGAGTTTTAAAATTCTTTCGAGGGAAGACCATTGAAGGTGGCAAAGCAGATCCAGCAGCAGAAACAATGCAACAGGCTGTCACTAGTGTTCCCTTCTCTGTACTGGTGACTCAATAAACTGCCTGGATGATTTAGAAGCGAAAACTTTTTTTGGGCTTTTGAACCGTGCTTATCCCCGTTTCATCCAAACTGAACACCCTTGTACCTTCTCCAAAATTTGGATACCTATGTAAAATATCAAACAAATGATCAAAAAACTTCTGCACGTTGTGTATGTTGAAAGACGTTGCCCTAGACAAGCTGCAGGCTTCAGGCTTACGAAGTCTTATTTCGGGGTGTCGTTTTCTGAAGCCGTAAAGCCAGCAGCCAATGCCAGCCATTTGCCGCTCTTCCCAAGCTTTAGGTATTTTAAGATTGTGATACTTGGCCATCTCATTACCTAAACGTCTTGTTTCCAATGTGTCAAGACTATAGCACATTTTTGAATAAGTCGCCAGATATTGTTCCAACGAGTCTTCGAGTTCACTTGAAAATATCTTTTGAACTGCATAGTTAGGAGTCATCCGTATTTCTGCTCCGTCTCTCGTTGCTTTCTTCTTTCGAACATAACGATGCAACGTAGTGCACTTAATATTTTTTAATTCAGCAGCGTTTCGCAAACTCATTCCTCCTTCTACGAGTTTTACAGCCTCTCGCATATTAGCTTCACTGTGCAAGCCCCTATCAGTTTTTCCTCACACGATTTCTAACCATTATGACTTCAAAATCTACAAAACAAAAAAAATCAATAAAGTAAAATGGGGTTCTATGGAACAGTGTTCCATTGTGCCCCATAGATCTCGAAATTTTCACACACGAACCGAAAAAAGTAAGGTTATATTTTCCATTTTGTAATCAACTGTATTAAATAGTCAAAATGATAGAGATTTACATAAAAAAATATCACATACCTGCTATTACTACTTTTTTTTTTTTTTATTAAAAACAAATATTCTTTGGTAAGAAGTTCCAACTTTATGACACTGAAAACAATTTTTTTCTTCTCACGAATTTGTTTTTGCAGAGCGGCCATATTCGACTACGTTCTTCTGTTGCTATTTAGAGCCGTCGTTCCATTGTTCACTGTTCCTACTTTTTTATTTGAAAATGAATATTAGTAAGCTAGTTGCAGTGCGAAAACATTTATTCTTGAAACTGTTTCTTTTCTATCATTTTCTTTTGAATCGCTTGGCCAGTCATGAAAAATCTTGCCAAAATCCAAACGTTTCTTATGATCTTTAGTTCTCTTTTTTTCATTTTGTTTTTCGTTTTTTCCTGTGCAGTGCCACCAAAACATTTAACCACAGAACCTTCTTCTTTACATAATTTCTTTATGTTGTGAGAATTCTTGCCAACTTGGCCAGTCTTGGGAAATCTTGCCCAAAAGTTTGTTTCTGATGAAGTTTATAGATCGCTTTTTTACCTTTTAATGCTATACCCAAGAAGTATTTAATATCAATTTGGTTCGATTTTTTGGTTTTCTTCCTGTTCAATTCTTTTTTGTAAAACACACACGACAATGTCTTTTAAATTTCCCCCACTTTTTTATTTAAAAATGAGTACTTTATAAACTATCAGCAATGCCAAAATATTAACCTCAGCACTTTCTTCTGTACGTCGTTTCTTTATGTTGTCAAAATTTTTGGGCACTTGGCCAATCGCACAAAATGCTTGCCGATTGATATAAGATATCAGACTGGATAGTTCCTAATTAACTTAGAATTAAGAATTTAGGTTTTCATTGTATATATTGGTTTCAGAAAAGATCCCGATGCGAAAAACATAGAAATTACCTAATGTAAAAAAGAGGTTAATTTATTGAGCTACCTATAGTTCTTCTCAATAACACTGAATAATGATTCAATCGAAATTTAATTACTTCCTGGTTATTTTACAATTAAGAACATTTGGAATACTCCCCGTATGTACACAGTTGTAAAAACTTATAAATTGCATAAACACTTCACTTGCAGATGCACTAAAATTTAAGTTTGTGTGGTCTTCACAAACTTAACTTGTTTTGTATCAACATCTCAGTATAAAATGCTGACGAATGTACTTCTTAAATGTTAAAAGAGTCTTATTTCTTAAAAAAGATCTGCGTGGGGGTGGCAAGGGCGCCTTGGTGCATACAAATCTTCTCTTGAATGAGAAGCTGTCCACTATTTTTAGCTTGCTAATCACTGGAGTGCGTCATTGCATCTTCGCGCGAGGGTGGAGAGAGCACGGGAGAGGAAACTGAATAACTGCGGCGAGTATGTCGGACGAATGACGTTTACCTCTGTCTTATGTAAACAGAGCATATAACTACCTTATACGGGAAATGATTGATGAATATGTATTTAGAAGGCGCCAGCACACATTACTACATTTGTTTATAATTATTATTTTGTTGCTAACATTTACGGACTGTGCGTGTATAGTTTGAATTCGTAATGCTAGATGTTATTATGGCAATGCAAGCTCGGGGCCGGTTTGTCAAGGTATTGCAATTTGGGAAGACTCCAAGGTTTCTGACAGAAATCGTTTTAGGAAGAAACGCACCTTTTAATAAATCAGAATCGTGCGGTTGCCAAAAAATGAGAGTAATTTTATAGCGTAGTTACACATATCATAATAATTAGGGTCATAGTGCTATTGTCTCCATAATCACATTTCATGCGTACGTGGAAATAACATGTAGGTCAAATTTTTCCGTGTTATCTGTTAGGTCACCAATCCAACTTCAATAATTATTCAGTTCCTGTTTCCTAAAAGTTGAGTAAGTTCATTTTATTTTTTTCGGGAAGTAAATAGCTATTTTTAGTTGATAAAAATAGAAACGTCCTCTATTATGTTGTTCATTACATTAAGTATTTCCTTTGTTAGACGTGTGTGAAATAACGAGATCATTTTTGTTTTTGTTTTGTTTTGATATGATCGGTATTGATTCAAGTCCATTAATTCTCATGTACCGTTTTGATTTTACATTAGCGCAATATTATTGTTCACCGTATTTGAATCATGTATTATTCCTAATAATAGAAAACTGGTTGTTTCATCTGTCTATTTATAGATATTATAGTATTCGAGTTTTTTCACTTTCCTTTAATGCGACCAAATCCTTTTGAACATCAATTTTAATTAAATTAAAATGTAATCAAATCATCTAGTATACGAGGATAGAGAAACTATGTAAAGAGAGTAATAAAATAACGTATCGGCCATACATAACTGGATCGCTTGATGGACGAACCGGGTTACGTTTACTACTTACTACACGTAACCGTGGGGTTTATATTTAGACACAATTACCTATTTAAATCCATTATCCCGGTCCATGGAGACATGAAACTTTAATAAGTCGACACTGACACTCCGGATTAGGCTAATTGTCACGTTAACGTGTTCAAGTCGAAAAATATAGAGGTCAAACGTGTGCATTTCATTATTCCGCTCAAATTCATGTGCATCAAATGTGGGTTGCACTTTAGTAATTTATCGACTTCGTTCTAGGAATGCGAACTTTTGTTAAAAAGCGTGGGTGGATTTCGTTACGAATGGTGGATGGATTCTTACGAATATTGCGCGGTGCAAATTCGTGGATTAATTCCCGCTGAAACATTATTGTCACTTTTTAAATGTTTTTCGTGGAAAGTGTGTAATTTTGCTTTTTATTGCCGCACCGAGTTATGGGTGTTTTTCGATTTCGATAAATTCTTTATTGGTAATTAACAGAATTTCATATTTGCCACAGAGGTATAATTTTCCAGACCGTGTGGTTGGTGCATTTTTATATTATGCAAAAGGTAAAATCCACAATTAAAGTGAGTACTCTTTTTAATGTTGTGTATTTTTCTTTAAGTGGAAATGTTTTTATATTAAAGGAAAAAAGGAAACCACTTGGAAAAGTGCATTATCGAGCTTCTGCTTTTGTATAGTAGTAACTATTGTAAGCAGGACAAATGTTTCAAAATGAATTTTTTAGTAGAAGAACAGAATGTTTTGCTATGGGGACATCACTTATTTTAAAATCTTGTAGAACGATGAGGGTTATACTTTCAAGAACACACGGATCAAAATTTATACTATACGTAAATTTCTATTGAAAACTGTCTTACTGCCTTTCAGGTTTTCAATGGGCATGTGTACGAAATTCAAAGAAACTGAAATCTAGATTATCGTCATCGAGATTGCTCTTCTAATATAATTAGTTTGTTACAAACCTTATCACTATGCCTGTTAATTAATCTAAAATTTGACTATTATGGTATCGAATTGGAATTGATTCTCATTGAATCTGAAGTAGGGTAGTCCCAGAAGTACCCGACCTGACGTATAGATGGCGGTTGTTGTTTGAAAAGAATGACTATAGTAGAAAGTACCAATCTTCTAAAACTTAGCATTTGTTTGGCAGCCATCAATAGTGAACGCTCTCAGTGAATTTGTAAACATGGAAAAAATTGGTCATCGGTACGTGATACAATTCTTTCATTTGAAAGGCCTCAGTTCAACCAATATCAAAGCGGAGCTAGATTCTACTCTGGGGGAGTCTGCTCCTTCGTTTACAATAGTAAAATATTGGGTGGCAGAGTTTAAACGATGCCGTACGAGTTGTCAAGAAGAACATCGCAGTGGTCGACTACGCCAGAAATGGTGAACAAAATCCACAAAATGGTATTGGATGACCGTCGCCTGAAAGTGTGCGAGCTAGCAGGCATGGTAAGCATTTCAAAAAGTGCTGTATCTCGCATGTTACCTAAAAATTTAGACATGAGAAATCTGTGCGCAAGATGTGTGCCGCGATTACTCACGATGGAACAAAACAATCGAGTGTTTGGCGAAGTTTCACAGCAATAAAACCGAGTTTTTGCGTCGATTCATAACCATGGATGAAACATGGGTCCATCAATTCACACCCAAGACGAAGGAACAGTCAAAACAGCGGACTGAAAGAGGAGAATCGGCCCCAAAGAAGGCGAAGGCAGTTCCATCTGCAGGCAAGGTCATGGTATCAATTTTTTGCGATGCGCGTGGGATAATTTTCATTGATTATATTCAGAAAGGAAAAAAAATTAACGGTTGCGAACTTATTGCAGCGTTTGTTTCATCAAGACAATGCACCAATTCACACATCCGTCATCGCGATGGCCAAAATCAATGAGTTAAAATTCGAATTGCTTCCACATGCACGCACCCTATTCGCCAGATTTAGCCCCCTCGGATTATTTTCTGTTTTCAAACTTGAAAAAATGGCTCAGTGGTAAAAGATTTGCTAACAATGAAGAGGTAGAGTCTGCGGTTGATGGCTATTTTGAGGAGCTCGACGTTTCTCACTATAAACAGGGTATCGAAGCTATTGAACATCGCTGGGAAAAGTATATCGAGCTAAAAGGAGACCATGTAGGGAAATAAAGATATTTTTTCCCAAATCCTTTGTGTTTTCTTTGTTAGGTCTGGTACTTCTGAGACCACCTCGTAGTTTCTTATAATAACTAGAGCGTTCCAGTTTTGCATTCTGTTCTAAGACTCATATAACTACAGTTAAGTTACAATTAAAAAGGACCAACATTTGTATCAGTTAGATTCCTCTTTGCAAAATGCACCATTTGCTCATGGTTTTCTAAAAGTGCAACACTACATAAAGGAATTATGCAAACATGAGTACACTAAAAGCTTTAACTTTCGTTTTCAAGTTTTTGACATGATAAACTCTTGGTCACAAATTTTATTTTATCTCATGGTTTAGCTCGAAATTGAACACTTTACTTATATCAAAAAAATGAGAAACCACTTTCGTTTGTTATTTCCATTTAGTATTTTAGTATGGTTTTTGGATTTTGATATGTTGGGCTTCAAAATTCATTTACATTCTGATGGGTTTTCTTCGTCTGGCAATGTGTCTTTTCTTCTGACTTTTCCATCTTACTGTGCTTTTAAAGTTACATAACTCTAGATTATGTTCATTTTATTTGTCCGTTTTCTGAGATTTTTTGTTATGCTTTCCTTTGGATGGTACAAATTTCGTCAAGGTGTGAGTTTCTTGTTTCCTTGGATTGCATAGGTTCGAATCTGTGTTTTTCTTTTTCCATTTTGTTTTAGATCTTTGGGATTCGTTGTTTTAGTCTTTCTTGTCAAGATTACCCAATATTGCTTGTATCATCCATGTAAAATGTCCTTTCTTATTTTAATGTTTTCTGCTGACAAATCTCACTATACTTGCGTGTTTTAATTTTCTCAAAGTGTAAATCTATCCGTTCAGAAAATCAAATTACAAAGATCGAAGATTATGCAACTGAAATTTACCAACATTAAAAAATCTAAAACTACGTAATTCAATAAGGTTTTTAACATTAACACGAGAGAGATATAAAAAGGTTGCATATTGAATTTCAGAGTAACATGTTTTAGCCTTGTTGCTTTGTATCATGTGTTTTCCCCCATTTCATGTTCATAATAATTTTTGGGTTTATCTATCTGATGATCAATTCTGGAGTTTTTGCTCATTTCATAATTCGGTGCATTATCTGAACATAAATCTTTTCTTTCTTTTTTTTTCTAATTTTACACATAATGAACATTGTTTTACGTGACGTCATTAAATTAATTTTCAGTTGTAATACCATGACAAAATCTTCCTGTTAGATGACGATTACTACATGATAAACGTTATTTATTACGACACCATTTAGTTTCACTTACTCTAATTAATTTGATAATTAACTCCCTGCTGCGAATAAAGTTAAAAATAGCATTTTTGAACTAACTTGGGAATAGATAATTTTTTTATATCTACATTGTATATTAATTAATTGTTAATAAATAATAATGGAAATAAATTACTCGAAATATCTAACCCACTTGATCAAGTAAACTTGTTTTGATTCTAATAATCATAAATAAATAAAACCGCGACAATAGATAAGGTAATTGTAATCTTGATCGATAGAGAAAGCTGAAAAAATTATTCCGAATCGTTGACATTTCTAGTGAATTTAGAGTTTTATAGAAAGCGGAAGTAATAGTTAATACGTCCCCTGAAAGACGTCGCCAGTTCTTGTCTGCATGTGTTAGGATGCCTGCCAATTTTACACAAAGCCTCTGTCTGCCAAATATCAAGGAAAATTCATTTCTGAGATCATTATTACCAATTGCCCGCGAGTGATGTGAGATACGCCTTCAAATAACACTAATTCAGTGATATTCGTAAGATATTGGGCGCCCTAGACGTTTATGATCCGCTGCGGCTCGCGACTGACAGATCTATCTGGCTTCTCTGAACTGTGATCTCTCTTCACTTGAATATACTCTTCGTTCGACTTCCCCTCGTTTTTTATTAAACAAACTAGAGTTTGCTTTTATGAGATAAATATTCGAAAGAATGGATGCACCTTCAGCAGAATAGACACAGAAATTCTTACTTTTAAAAAAAGAAACGGATGCAAAAAAGGGAAGAGACCTTGACGTTATTGACATCACATTCTCACACCAAAATTGGTTAGGATTCGACCGACACATATTTGTGAAGAGAATCACTTGAATTATATGCATTACCTTTTGCTCCAGATCTGTCAGTCGAGTTTTAAAAATTGAACTGAATTTCCTAGTGATTTTTACAGTGACCGGGTATAAATCTTCATCTCTTCCATCCCTCATCCCTGTTAAATTAATCGATCAAGGCATACATCTTTCATAAGTGTGTTTATGGTTTTTCTTCGCTGATGTTATTTTTATTAATAATGTTGTTTCGTTAAAAACATGAAAATGATAGAAAAAGCAATAAATAATTGACATGACATCTTGGAGCTTGGTTAACTAATCATAATGTTTATTTCAGTATTTCTAGGAAAGCTACCCTTATTAATTATTGGAAAATTTGTCGGAAATCGTGGAGAAAAATGGGAATCAAACTGTATTTTTTACTATAATAATAAATTTTTCAATGTGCTTAATGCAGTCTAAATTTGTTCAGATGTGTTTGTCAAGCTATTAATAAACCCCGAAAATTAGATGAAAGCAACAGCTGGGAAAACATTTATCTAGTCCGTAGTAATTTGTGGAAGTTTGAGAAATATTGGATTAATAAAAGGATTATCTCGATAAATTACTCTTTGAAAAGAGCAAGAAATTGGCTTAGCAATCGATTGTTACATAGGCACCTTTAGCTTTCGTAAGGAAGGTTAACTGAGTATCGAGTTTCGTTGTTGTTTTTTTAACTAGACCAACCAGCTGCTTGCAGTGATCCAAAGTTGGGCTTGACAGAAATGTAATGACCATCACCGCCGTTTTGCAGCTTTGTGGCACAGTTGCCTTTTTCCCTAAACTATCGTAAAGAAGGCTAAGTTAGATGCTTGTTGTTGACTTTTGGTTTTCCTCCAGGCCACTTACGGTGACTCATCAAGCTATCTATGATAGTCCATAGTTGAGAACCAACTACTCTCCAGTTCTGCCCTTTTCATAATTTTCCACGGTCGAGTTTTGCAACGTAAATTGTCAAACGGGGAAAATAGAGGCTGAGAAAATGACTGACAAAAACCATTCCTGGTAATAGTTTGGACAAAAGTGTAATGACTATCTCTACCGTTCTGCGATTTTGTCATACAGACGCTTTTTCTGAAAGCTTTGGTAGAGAAAGTTAATCCAACTGCACGATGAATTTCGTTTTCTATTACGTCACCGTTGGTGAACAACGGTTAGGTTTCACACTTTCATCCAGCCTCGCCCAGTAAGCTAAAAAAATCGGGCTTTACCCTTCACAAGGATTTTTTACCCTCCTTCAATCGCCCAAATGGAAGCCATATTTGGTAAAGAAATCTCAGACTAGATTGTAACGGCGTCTGCAGATTTTCAGAAATGATACAATGCTATGCGTTTATTGCTTGGAAATTGAAATCGATTTTCGGAGTTTCCTTCCAATTTTCTTATTCATGGAAAAGATTTTGTCATTATCTCTCCTGACAAATCTCTACTATCACTATATTTTTTCGAGAGCGGATGGATGAGTATGAATGGCATTGGCTTTGGGTTCAATCCCCGACAGAATATAGTGGGAATTTTTAAAAATAACGTACGCTCTCAGGCTACCTTATTAACATCTGTGGTAGTCATCAGCTTTCGAAAAATAATTGCCAGGGTCCTATCGAGGCGGTTCCGCACTGACAGCTGTAGTAGTCGTGAACCCCTAAAAACAACTAACCAAGAGTTTTACATAGGTGGTTCTAAAGACAACTGTCAAGGCTGTCCCAGGTGCTACTGTCTGTCAAGTTTAACTATCACTGTTTTTTAATAACTTGCAAGTTCCATATTTGAATTCTTTTGGCAAACTAATATCGTACTCATTTTAGTATTAATGGTATTACGTTAATTTATTAAAATCACCTGCATTCATTTTTGTAGACTTATATTCTATACAGTGTGTTCACATTTCGATGCTCACTATTGGGATCTCGAAAATTGTAAAAGATACGAAGTTGGTTAAATTAGAAAAGATTTGGTTATTTTGGAGATCAGTTTGCTTATGCTTTTGTTTTTTCAAAAAAGTTCACGGCTTACTAGATATTTGCTAAAAACGAAATTATCTTATTATTTTTTTTTAATAAAAACCATTTCCCCACTTAGTGTGCCATGGCTTTAGACATATGAAAATCATTGATTTTTGTCAGATAAATTGCATTTTTTATGTAACAATTGCTAAAACAAAACAAAAGACGCTTTTAAGATACTTTACTGAGCATTCACAGATAGCATCAAATAAGCAGCTAATGCACCATAAAAGCGTATTTATTTTGTTTTAGCAATTTTTGCATAACAAATAAATTTCTTTACCGCCGAAGTAAAACAAAAGACAATGCGAAAATGTGGACACACTGTATAAACACAAGACCAATAGTAGTGATCCTTTAGTTGATCCTTAAGTAACACTCATTCCAGTTCTGAGATATTTCTAACCAAAAGTTTTAGATTTAAACTAATCAATGTGATTTAGGTTTTATTAATAATTTTCTCTAGTAACGTTTTCATGTTTTGTGTGTTGAAAGAAACAAATGAATTACACTAAGGAGATATTTAGAATCGGATTAAATTAACAATACCAATTCGATTTTAACCAGAACTTCTTTGGGTAGGAGTTTGATAATAAACATACTCGTATTAAGTCGGCTTAATAACATGTTTTAAAACAGCTTATTAATGACCGGTGGCTAATTGTAAAGCAAACACTGAGACGCCTTTTAGTGTAAACACAATTATTTTATAAGCGCAATTCATAATAAAGGAAAGTTATGGTAATTATCAGTCCATTTCTCAAATTCTCCCCATCTTAATTGCCCGTACAGAGACTTTGTCAGCTGTTTTGTATTTACTTTAAAAAAGCAAGGGGAAAGTATTTTATTTTCGTTAGTTCTGTAGTTTCTCCCTCTATATTATTATTTATTTAACTATTATGAATATGAAAAATTGAAGATTGAAAGCTTAATTATAGTTTACTTTTATGGACGTATATGTCAGAGGGTTTTTGAGTTAGTTCATTTTGAGTTAGATTGTTAGCATGAGTATATAATATTTATGGCGCCAATGAAATTAAACGCATATTTAATTAAATGGAAAAACATCAAGATTAAGAATGTGTTTAATTCATTAAATGTAGTAAGTTTACAGCTTTTTCACACCCCTAAACAATATATTACAAGCACGCACGATATAAAACAATTTGACATTTTTGTTTGTTTAGTGTAAATGAAAGTATATTTACGTGTTTCTAGTAATGTTTTTAGAAATTAAACACAATTAAGTAAAATTAAAATAAAAAAGAAGTAAATTTTGCCCAAAATAAATTTTTTTCTACTTGCAAGAAGTTATTTGTTCCCAAAAGAATAATGAGACCAACGACCTAATCAAAATTTCAAAGCTGTAAGCTACTAATTGCTGGATGGCATATGGATTAGTTAATTATACTAAATTATACAACCACTAGAAACATTCACATGGTTATTAATAATATTAAATTGATTTTAAGAAATCGTAATTTCTAGTTTAGATTGTACTATTTATCTTCTCTTGACTGCAAGTTTGTTGATTTTATGATAGCTAGATAGCATTTCATTCGTGTGAATTTCTAGGAAAAGGGTCTTGCAAAATGTAAACATTAATATTTTACCTGTTTATGCTTGATTAGTTCCAGGAACAGCAGGTGATATTTTTTCTATTCAGAAATTATATAATTTTGACCGTTGTTAGAAAGTGCACCGTAAACCTGGGGTTATCACTTTCTAATAGGGTGTGTTTTCCATATGAATGGTTTTCAAAGTGCCAATTTGATAAATGATAGGTTATGACCAGCTGGAAAAAAAACAGGAAACATTGAAAAAAAATTTTGTGTAAAAATTTCTGGGCTATAGCATCTAATTTGTTACTTGACCACCATAGGAAATTCACTTCTGACTGATTAGAAATAATAAACAGTAAATCCTAGTAGTATCTGTTTCATGACAGCAAACCATACAAGTTTGCGAGAGCTGTGAGCTTGTAAGTCACTGTTTCTTGGGGAATCTTGAAACTTGAACTCCAAAATAATCGCAGCAAAAGCAAAACAGCAAAATTCTGTATTACTATTGTCTGAATTGCACAAGATGAGTCTTACATTAGGACAAAATCATGTTTTGTCACTAATTAGACCTAAACTTGCTATTTGAAAATTATGGGATTTTTCGCATCAAGTATCATATTTTAATTGTCGATTTCTATTTTGGTGAGGAATATAAAGGTAAGTAGTAACTAGAAGGTGCATTTGCTTTTAGTGTTCTAAGAGAAGGTCGAGTTTTTCTATTTGCCAAGTCACTTTTGGTCGCTTCAGCTCCTTCCAGGTTACCTGCAGTAGTTTCAAGACCGCACTTTAGTTGTTTTTATTGGACCTATGGAAGTTCTACTGGATTAGCTGCAATTAACCATGACTTGGCCTGTAGTGACCAATCCATTTTCCTGTCTACTATCTTGAGCTTTATCTTCGCTCGCTTTGGTTGAGCTTCGCCTTTCACTATTACATATGAGTTATCTTCAAGATAACACTTTGCTAGGTAAGAAAAATAAAATAAATATTAACGACATGGCTGCGATTAAAAGCCATTCTTGCTAAAAATCTCTGGATAATTCGAAATGATAATGACTAAAAATATATCTATGCTCATAGCTCGAGGCCATGGGAAGAAATAGGTTTTCTGAAATAAAGAATTGCAACTATGGTTTTGCTACGTTTAAGGACTGGTAAGAAAAGTTTTGCAAATTATGAATCATTCAGAAAGTCTACAAAACATTTGAAAATAATCTCGGTTTGCGTTGAATATTGCTGTGTAGCTGCCATTGCAAACGATTGCAAAAATGAAACGAAATGAAAAGATTCGTTGCGAAATAGTGACCAAGTGGTCTGTGGATCCTAACATAAGTTTAAAACAGTTGACTCGGAAGTGCAACAAGAATTACTACACCGTTCGAAGAGTAGTTTTGAGGTTAAAAAAAGAGGTAAGAGTATGCAAGATAAACCTAGAAGTGGTCACCCTGAAGGTTTAATGGATAAGAGTTTAGAAAAACGGGTCGTTCACATCATTCATCTTCATCCCTCAATGTCCATCAAGGATATTGCAAAAAAGCAGGTACTTCACATGTAATGGTCGTAAAAATTAAAAAGCTGAACAACATTCGAACATTTAAAAAGAAAAAGGCACCCAAAAGATCTGAAAAACGAAATTCTAAAAGTATTACACTATCGAGGAAGCTCTACGAACAGTGTGTGTCGTTATGGATGACGAGACGTACGTAAAAATGGACTTCTCTACGCTACCAGGCCCACAATATTATTCAATAGCACCTGGTTGTGATCTTGAGGAATCCCAAAAGACGGTTGCCTTTACGAAATTCGGCAAAACAATATTGATTTGGCAGACCATCTGTCAATGTCACCATTCTTTACCAAAGCAACAATTAGCTGTGAAATATACGTTAAGCAATGTTTAAACCGGCGACTTCTACCTCTTTTAAGAAATCACACAGGTTCTACAATCTTTTGGCCGGATTTAGCGCCTGCACATTATTCAAAATCTGCTCTTGAATGGTATAAACCTAAGAGTGTAAATTTCGTTCCAAAGGTGCTTACCCCCCCCCCCCTAATGTGCCAGAATTGCAGCCAATCGAAAGGTACTTGGGTAATTATAAAACGAAAACCGCAAAAAATGTAGAAACCAGCTTTGATAAGAGAAATGGAGAAATGCCAGTAAAAATATAACAAATGACACTGTCTGAAATTTAATGAAGAACGTCCAAAGGAACACCCATGTTTACAGCCGACTATCTAAATATTAATATAAAATTTTTGACAATCACTTGTTTAGGAGGCATTTTACCTAAAAATAATAAAGAAATTATTTTTCAATACTTTGTTTTAATTTTTACATACTGATTTCATTTTGCAAAACTTTTGTTACCAGTCCTTATGCTTAATTTGGCTTTGCTTTTGAAATTTCCTTGTTTTTATTTCAGGAATAATAAGCATTTGTTATTGCAAGTTTTTCAAGAGAAAAGAAACTTGATTGGCTCATTCTTAAAATGCAGTTGTAATGTAGAATCATCAATTTAACTGAAGCCACCCCGTATCTTAGTAGTTTATTTGTTCGTGGAGAAGTATCTATTGATGCTTTTTCTAGTCGTTTTTCTTCTTGATCTCATGGTTAACAAGCAGCATTCGTAATTATCTTTTGAGGCAGAAATCCAAAAAGAGCGATTTCTTAACTATGGAAAAATGCAATCGGCATGACTTTTAAGTTCCGTTTTTTGTCCATGGGATTTTGTCTTACCTTCGTAACCGAACTGTCCAAACATATCTCGTGTCGAAAAACTCGTCTATACGAGGCAATCCATTTTAGGGAACATCTCATCTCATGCAACTTTGGTGTGTCAGGTCTAGAAATAAGCCGAAGTCAGGAAACAAAAGAATAATTACCAAAGTTATCTTTTTTGTTGCTTTTCATTTTTATCGCACAAGCGTCTACGAACGTCTTGTATTGTTCTTTGCGTTCCCTTTTTTAACCTTAGCAGACTAACTTGGTAACTTGATCGAGCTTCAATATTTTCTTACAACGCCACCTTCACTGGATTATCTGTGGTAATCAATGATCAGGCTTTGTTCAAATATACAATATGAACTCTTAAAAACTTCTGTAATCTAAGGTCTGTTACTGTATCAGGGGTAACTGTCATGCAACTGTTTCAACTTGGGTAACTTATTAAAAATTATCAATTTTATTTAAGTGTGGGTATTGTCGGATATTTTAATGTATTCCTGTAGTTAGTTCCATTGTAAAGTCATCTTCAAATATTGAAGTCGTGGTGGATCTATTTTTTAACCCAAGGCCGCCTATTCAAATCAGCTAAATAAGAGCAGCGAAGTTCGATGTATTGAATCACCTTTTAAATTCCAAAAAAAAAGGTATATAACGTTCTGTATTGATTATGAAATCATTTTGTTGATATTTCAAATTGCTAAATATAGGGAAGAAACAATGCATAATAAAAGGTAAAACGTATCAAGATAATAATAACAACACAAACTTACAAAATTGCGGTGACATTATATTTCAAAAGTTTTCTATTAGTTCCAATGTTTGTTTTGGCAGCGAACCTAATTAAACTAGTTGTTAGTGTAACGTTTTTTCTTTCTCTCTGTGTGTGTGTGCAAACGGGGTTTTGTTTTTCTGTTATTTAGTTTTCCTAAGAAACGGATCACGTGTGCGTGACTACAAAGGGCACGTGGTGTTACGGTTGTTGTTTGTGTTTGTATGTTGTTTAGTGGTAGTAATTGACTCACCAAATCGTTCCGTTTTTTTGTTAGTCCTCTCTTCTAACTGCGTGTAACCATTCATTCATTTATATTTTATTTTATTTTCATCTTTTCAAAATTTCATCTTCATTTAATCTAAAAGAAAGGTTTTTAAATTTTACTCTGTATTAATGGGATAAAATTGTCTCTCAAAGCCGCGCAACGCCAAAAGATTTTGTTTTGGAAACGTTTTATTGGCGAAGACGCTTGAAAATCGCTGTCCCATTGAATAAACTGCGATAGATGTTTCGGAGTTCGATAAAAGAGATTTGTTTTCAGAAGGAATCAACATCAAGTGACTGTGATTTTACATACGTTATTCGGATCGCTTATGTATTTATGGCGTGTTTGATTTTTTTATGTCGGCGGTTGACGATCGATTTATAACTGAGAAGCTATTTAGAAACGACGAACATCTTTCCATAAAAACAATTTAGATAATGAGGAAAGAGGGAGTTTTTTAGTATACGAGCCAAGATTTATTTTAACTACCCCCTTAGTAGTCTCTTGTTAGCTGGACTTCATTAGAATTTTAGGCTAGATAAATACGTGCGCATTAGTTAGACAAGATAGTTCGGTTGGTTTAAAACACAAATAACCGTTGGAAACTTAGATAATGGGGAGAAAAGTACATAAGACGAACGGAACTTGTAAATATGTGCGCTTGACTTTGACTTTGATGTCCAAATTCGTTGTTTTGTGAAACGTCCAAAACCAAACTTTATTTACAACTAACTGTACGGCTTCAGCTTGTATGCATGGTAAAATAGTAAACAAATTTATTATTAAAATAAATTAAATATAAATGGTTAATGGTTGAATTTTAAATAGTCGAGGGAGGAGAAAAAGAGACAAAAATGTAAATTTTCCGGTGAAAAATTCCACATTGAAACCTTCCAAGTCAAATGCATACCGTCATAGGAAATGCCCTCTCGTTACTAAACCGACTGGAAAAACCCACTGAAGCAGACTGCAGACGTTTATTAAAAAGCCTCCAAAGCTTTTTTAGGCTTTTGTTATACCTACCAGGTAGAAAATGTTAATGTGCGGCTATGGTATTTTGTGGATTGGGAATCCGCGAAATGGATATTCTATAAATAGTCGCAACTCGTTCATTTGTGGCGCTATTCTTTTATTTGTGATTTATTTAAAACAAAAGAAATAGTAGAAGAATTACTGTTGAAACATAATTGTCTTTTATGAATCATTTTTATCTTTTCTGGTACACACAGCAAATATACATAAATCACGAGAAATTTCAAACTGACCAAATAGATTCAGTAATTGACGTAAATGAATAATGAATGACTATCCTGACTTTAACCATGTATTTAGTATAAATAATTTATTAATAACTAACGTCAACTATTATTATGAATGTATGGGCGGATCCAGTTAATGTCTGCAAGCAACAAACAACAAAATATGGTTACTGCATGCAGTCAAAGTTACTGAACCGCGAATTTTTCTTGTCTAGAAGGATTCTTTACATGGTACTTGCTGTAGGTCATAATTTCTGCAATTTAAACACGACTATTGTATGTTAATAAAATAATAAAGTAAAAAAGTTTAGTGCAATGGGTCGCTCTCGTTACATTATAAAACGTCATGAAAGCAGCGTATAGTGCCGGCGCCAAGTCGCTGTGAATTATCAGTTCCCGGAAAAATCGTCTTACCCGTCTCTCACCCGTCAATATCGAAAAATTCTCGACATGAGCTTTTAGCTAACTATCCTCTTCTTTCCATTCTTGTTAGCTTTGTGGAACGAACTTAAATTTTTTTTCTTTAGTTTTAGTTTCTCTTCATGAGTACAAAACATCTGTCGGAAATTTTAATAAAACACGTTTTGTTTCACAGGAATCCTAAAAGAAAGTGTATACCACAAAAAAATTAAAAATCAATCGGAAAAATAATCTTTTAAAAAATCGCGACGAAAAAAAATATTAATGTTAGAACAATCTTTTCTTTCTTCCGGCGAAAATTTCAGGTTATCGCGTAAGTAAATCGAAGAAATACGGTAAGAACGTTTCTAGTTCTCGATTTTCAACTCTGGAGGTTCTTATTTCCTCCCCAAATGGGCGATAAAATTGATTTGTGTTGACATCACTTGGCCACAGAATGAATACACTCTCGTTAGTTCTCCTTCTAATTAAAATTAGAGCTATCTTGCGAGTTTTTGGACATCAAATATTATCTCCCTTTTATTTTTGGAATATCTAGGGCATTTTTTCCGTTTGTTTTGCGAGTTTATCGTTGGAAAGCATATTTTATCAAAAAACAAGTGGTAGACTCTCATTTAATTAATCAGTTCATTGGGTTTATTGGGTGTTTTTACTTTCAATGAAATCGTAGTAACAAAAAATTAACTTGGTATTTCCTGCGTGTAGTTTATTTTTCACGGTAGTTGCAGTGTTTTAACATAATTTACTAACCTATTATTAACCCTATTGATAATAACGGGTTGTAATGGTTGTTTTGTTTGTTTTCTAGACGGTAAATGGCAAAAAATTATTTGTTTAATCTAGTATGGGACATCCAACAATTTATTAAAGATGAACTCGATTTCAAAAGTGACTATCGTCTTTAGTAACACGTCACAAAACGACCATCCAAGTTGAGCAGTCACATGTTCAATAAGTTCACTGTGTCTCTAAAGATACTGGTACAAGTTATTTCGTAAAAATTGTTTGACTCCCTGTATAGTGTTTGGCTGCAAAGAAGGTATTCCATTTTTCCCCAGACAGGAAACTTCATCGGTTTGTGTTAATTTTAGAAATCATCATCATAGTGTTTTTTGAAAATGAATATCTGTTACGTGTTTTTCTTATTGCAGTTGCTCGTTTTCTGTCAGTTTCATTAGTAACCATGCTTGGTTTTCCAAAAGTAAGAACAACGCTTCAAGAAAATCCATTTAAAAATTATTTTAAGGTTCTTGGTAAAATATCTTTATCCGCTTTTTTCCTGGAAGATACATTTTGATCGGATTTTCCGGAAGTTTTGGTTTGTCATTTTAAAATAGTTTTCCAAATTCAAAATTACTCTACAAGCATGAATTTATAAGGTCCAGACTCGTAAGATTGAGTGCTTTCATTTGGCTGTCTACGTGTAGTATTCTCTTATGCGCCTTCATTAACTGACCCCTCATAAGACAACATAGTTTTACATACAATAACCACAACATGGGTCACATATGACCCATATTAAAAAATAGTGCTAAGCAAAACAAAACTTTATTTGACATTATGTGACAACCTTTTCTGTCACGAACTCTTGGACAAATTTCACAGCGCTTATTGGATGATCCACCAGAAGGCCTGGATGCATTGACCGTCGGTTTAAGACCCAAATTTTTCAAGATTGATGCCCTCAATGTCTGTGATAAATTTTGAATTTCAAGTCGCTTTCTTTGGTGTTCTTCAATAAGTTGTAAGCCCAATTTTTTCAAAAATTTTCTTCTTGATTCTGACTATCCAAAATTATATTTGCTTTATAAATAACGAAGGCGTTTATTACTGCACCATCCAGCATCCCATAAACCACTCTCAGCGGCCATCTTCGCGTTTTTCTGGCCACAGATTTAGAATGACAAAGCTTATCAAAAATGTCGACACCTCCTTTTGTTGAATTGTATAGCAAATTTACTTCTAATTTTTTGTTCTTTCGTCAATAGCTTTGTCGTTATGCATTTTTGACAACAATAAGATCAACTTGTTCTTTTTTGGAAAATGCGATACAAAAGTGTTGTCAAATGCAAATATTGTCGATGGAAATTCAGACTTCTTTTTCAAAAACTCTGGTGGTATTTCGGGTTTATTGTGGCGTAAAGTGTAAGTCCATGGTTTAGCAGTTCAATAGCCAAAGGAACTGAGGTAAACCAGTTGTTCACGGTTACATTTCTGTTAGTACCATGCAGTGGTGCAGTGAGTTTTAGAACATACTGTGTCGGTATTGGTAAGGAGCTTTTTCTCTTTTCTTTGCCCACATTGGGAATTGCATTCAGCATATGAAATGTCTTGGAATCACAGAACACCACGATTTTGATGCCATATTTGTCCGGTTTATTAGGAACGTACATTTTAAATGGGCACCTATCTCTAAAACTCGAAAGTTGTTTGTCCACTGTGATATATTCGGACGGTATATAACAACTTTTACAGTGTTCAATATACTTGTCCCAGATACTTCTGACGGCAGCGAATTTGTCTTGCTTCTTTCGTTCTGGTCTTGTAGTTTTGTTGTCAAATTGAAGACATCTTATAAGAAAATTAAATCAATTTTTACACATTTTACTTCAAAGCACCACTTATATATAGTAACCCAAACAACGCTGTCACTTCTGTTTTATCTGTGGTGTAAACATAGCGTTGGTTACTGTTGAAATTGTTGAATTTTTCAAAATTTCTTCATTTGTATGGGTGACAACTGTATCTAAAATTGTCTCATTGAAAAATAATTTCCACAAATCAATTTTTGACGTTTTATTTCGTGCATTTTGTTTGGGTCCAGGAAGATGGAGAACAATATTTTTTTTAGAAGTACGTGTATTTGCTGTACACAGTGGCTCTAAATACCATGTGTAACAATTTTTGCCATACAAAGCTTTTCTTTTCAAATGTTCTAGAGGTAGATCATCTTCAGAGTCTGATTTTGATTCAGGAACAATTTCATCTTCGATTATGTCTTCAGCTGACTCATGACCATCAGATTCACTTTCTTCCGACTGTAACTCAATGTTTTCACTATCTGTTTCTTCTGCTTCATATGCGCTAACGATCTCCTCGAGTTCTAAGTCATCTGCAATAATTACATAAACAAGATGGGTCATATTCGACCCCAAAGCCCTACTGTGCAAAAATGACTTACCTCGTGAACTTGACAGCTGAACTGCAAACACTGACCACTAAATGCGAAAGGTAGCTAGACGCACTCAAACATTAGCGCCAAATTTAAGACTGGGAGGGGGTCATATTAGACCCATGTTGTCGTTTGAGGGTTAATACTATCAATTCTCATCGGTCGGTTCCAGTATGCAATATATTTTTTTACCCAACTCAGTTTGGGTAAATGGAAAGTCGGTTTCAGTGATGTTTTGAAATATAAATATCAATACAATCAAAACTCAGATTTTAGGAAGTAACCAAACCACAAATTACTTCATTTTCTCTATTATTATGGACTAAATCGAACAATTTGGTTGCTGTCTTAATACGTTTTGAAAAAACTTTTTGGCTTAAACTATAATAAACTCCCATTATTTACCTGTTATGGCAAGAATTGAATGGATGCCGCAATAGCTTGTCATGCATAGGAAAGCGTTTTTCTCTTTAACCATTTCACATTTTATTCGGAACTGAAAGAATTTTTCCCGCTTCAGTTTTTGCTATTAGGAATAAACATGTTCTAAATCTTCACCTTGTTCTTACAACCAGACCATTGTAGATTTATTTCATTCAACCAGACGTTTCTTAGTCTCTACAACTGCTACCTCCTAGATTCTTCAATGTCCATCTTACGCCATACTTACCTACCGTTATAAGGATACCGTGGCGTGTTGCCTTGTTGTTCTTCGGAAGATTTTTCATTTTGGCGCAAATTTCTCCAGCCTGTTTTCTTGAGAATTTTTTTGCCAAAAGTTTGAGTGAGAATTCATTAGAAATAGTTAGCTATCCATACTGGCATATTATCAACAAAGAGCTGAAGATTGATGTGAAATGACGAAATCATACATGCTAGTAATCATGACGTAAATTTCCGCCCAAAAACCTTAAAACCAGAAAAAAGGGAAGAACAATTAGAAATTTCTTGGAGCCAAGAAAAAAAGAATTTATATCTCGAAAGCAAAAAACATGCTTGCAATGAATTCAGTAGTCCCACCTTGTACATATAGGTAAAAGTTTTTCTAATATCTAAATAGCGCTTTTCAATTAATTTTATATCGAAGGTATTGCTGATTGATTCTCCATTTCGCAAAAATTGAAATCTCGCCATCTAATGCTTTGTTATTGGATTATAAGTAAACAGTTTTTTGTCAAAATCCAATTACATAGGCATAAACTTTTTATTTCTTATTAAAAAATACCTGTGCTTTCTCAAAAAGAAATAAGGAAATCTACCTAAGCGTTAATTGAAATAAAATTCTATAGGGTAACTCCCATTTTAAATTAAGCCACAATTATTGCAAAATCTACAATAATGAAAGCTTGTATGTGACATAATGTTCGTATTTTCTGTCGGGATAGTACACATTAGACAAGTAGGACATTATCGATAGACACCTGCCTCACGAATCTCGGCTTATTCTGATCTTGGCTGCAAATTAAACACCTGCTTCACTTACTACTGCATGCGCCTATCACTTTACTGCACTCCATCCATACAAATAGGTTCGTTCTGTCTTATGTCCTGTTTTATAACTACTTTGTTTTACATTTTACGTCCGTTTTATTGGAGTTCAGTGCTACGCAATTTCTTAGCCCCGGATTGAAATGGAGGAGAGTTCTAAAAGGAAGAAACTTCGTTACCAAGTATACATGCCCACCCCTTAGCAACGAAGAATGTAATTAATGCTCCTTTTTAATAGTATTTTTCTTTTCCAACAAATATTTTCGCATTTGACAGGCTTATATTCTGCGTTTTAAGTTGAAAAAGGAAAAGTTTTAAAAATGATGTTGATACGTCGCGTCAAATAGAATTACTGTAAGAAGGAATAACGAAACTCAAAGCGAATAAATTAGGGAATAATTAATTAATAATTGAACGTAATCTAAGAAATCAATACCTCCATTAAATGTTTTTCAATAGGAGCAAAAAAGCTATAATTAAGGAGAAAAATTCTTTATTACGAAGTTCCTTCTAGTTATTTCTAAGGGCGATGGCTGCTACAATTGAAACTTGTTATTAGGCCCTTTTTGAAGATGATGGTGTTCTTCACAAGAAAAAAAGGACATTGAAATTATTCTCCGATATTTTGATTAAAGTTTTTACGTTGGTCTTAATTTTGGTCTAGTTCATCGTTCGGTTTACTAAAAAAAATTTTAGTCTTCGTGGGTAAATAAACACTAATACATAAAGCTTCAATTATAAATTTCTGAAACTTCAAGACTTTAATTAAAGGATCAATTACATAAATATTAGAACAGAGTGGGAAATCTAATGTAAAAAAAGTATAGACCAACAGTAGAATGAAACAATTATTTGGTCCTGGCAAATTCAAAACTTCTAATTAAATATTTGTAACATGAAAAACCGATTTGATAGATTAGGTTCTAGAATTTATTTAGAGAGGTTTTTAATATATAAAACGTAAATTGTTACGTGATTTTGTAGTATACGTTCTAGTTTACGACCTATTTGGATCGGGAAAATTTAATGAGCTCTTTTCGCATTGTCAGTTTTCCTGCCCAGAAAACCTTCCTTGTTATCAATGCCCGTCATTTTATGGTAAGCTTGAGAGGAACAATTATACAAATTCTGGATGATAATTAGAAGATTGAAGGCTATATTTAGATGAAAATTAAAATCAAAACAATCAACAAAGGCGTTTGCAAGGTGAAAGTGTAATAGACACACTTCCAAGACCAAAACCTCTGCATCTTCACAGGCCAAATCTGAACAGTTTTCTCTCCTCCACTTACTCGTCTTGCACAGAGAGAACCGCAATTGGCATTTGTCTTGTTATCTATTTTGAGATAGCATGAGAAGGCCTTTATCGAAAATTGTGAAAAGCTAGTTCGCTGCTTCTTCTTCTTCTGGATACTACTATTTGTCAATCACCTCAATTAAGTGAAGACATTTCGCAATTTTTCGAGTCTTACTTGGCTTATGTTTTGACCAAGGCACTCGATAACCTGGACAACTTGGACAATGATTAGGAAATTAATCCAAAATTAAAAGAGAGGAAAGTTCAAAAAGTACCAAAAAGGACATTTTTACTGTTGGTAAACTGCCAAAAAGTGTTCTCGACTTGTTTTGCACTAAAATTTATAAATGACTTAAACGGTTGAAGACAGACCAAATCTTGACAGTTTTTGTTTCTTTTAGTTACTAATAAATTTATTTGGAGCATCAAAGATCCTTACCTTAATTGCATAGACTTTTGGCGTGACTTGCTCGAAAAGAGGGAAGTACTATTCGTACGTTCTTCTCGAAACTTTATCTTTGTTGAAAATGGCGAACAGCTAATTAATATTATGCAATATTTGTTATATTCCTTTTTGACCAGGGTATTCAACAACCTGAAAGTTTTGAAATGATCAGGAACTTTATCGACAGTTAAGAAATAGCAAAAAATCCATTGACTAAAAAAAGGTCAAAAAGTGCCAAGTTGAGCTTACAGTCATCTGTTCGAACTTGGTATTGCTAAATTTAAAGCCATGAGGGATTATCGTGGAGGTGTAGAAAGGTAGCGGCGAAAAGACGAATTGAGTTGGATAAAATTTCTTTTCAGAATAAAGCGATCTGTCCAAAAGTTATATTTATCTATTGGCGTTTTGAATTAGTTTGATCCCGCATTGAATTGCGCGAAACAACAAAAATCAATTCTGTCAAAATAATTTAAGTCATAAACTAATCAAAACTCTCTTGACTATATTTGATACATTTTCTGACGAACGAGAATTAACGCGACCACAGGAATTGAAGATGGCTGTGTTTATTTTTTTCTTAAATTCTCTTACCAGGTTAATATATCAGGGATTAGGGAATTAAGCAACTATCTTGGTTTTGTTACTGTTAACGTTTTTTCTCAACATAGTTAATATAGGAATTTCTTGAAGTTTTCGATTTGTTTAGACCAATGGTAAACGAATCCACAAAGACGCGTTCAATACACAATTAATAGCTATAAAACTTTGATTTTTTAAATGCAGCGATTTTGAGTTTTATTTTTAGCAGATATCAAATTGTGACATGTTTGAAAGAAAAACATTCTTAAATACATGCAGCTTTTTTCTTATTTATTTGACTTCATTTCGGTGTATTTGCTGAAAAAGGACAGTAGATATATTTTGATGTTGTCTTTGTTTATATTTGGTACGTAACAATTTAATAAAAAATGACATTTTGTTTGTTCCGGTTTTATTTCTCTTTAAATTATCTTGAATAGCTTCTGAACATTTATTTCTTAAATTTGCATTATTTAATCGTTGAATCAATGTGAAATCTATTATTATACACGGTGATATGGTCATTTTTAACAATAGTTATTGTTATTGAGACTTGCTTTAATCAATCTGTTCTAAATTATACCTATGAAGTTGTTTTTGTAAGTACGTTCGTGTGGAAGTAGTTTTATAGTACGTAACTTTATCTCTCGATACGAATTATTTATGTGAATTCGGAATTATTAGTTTTGTCCATTTTCCGTTTTCCATTAATAAAATGACAAAAAAGAAAACTAGCATTTTGCATGAAAGACGCATTATTGTTTGTTCATAGATCCGGCAAGTATTCTCCAAACAAATAAAAGCACCGTGAAAGAGAGAGAGAAAGAGTTCAAGAGGTGACCCATGATATAAAATCCATCTGGAGCAAGTATAGATATTGGGAAACTGCAACGAACAGGAGCTCATAGATGTGCAACCGAGCGACAATTCTATTACCAGTCTTACACGGAATCAGTCCACCCTAGATTGGGTGGGCGTCTACCACCCTAACACACACAGCAGCCTACTCATCCCCGACCGTTCCCAAACCGCCACGAACAACTGTTGCGATTCTTGATGCATTGCCTCGTATCTGCTTAAAGAGATCGTCATTTAAGGACCTCTTTCA
Organism: Ignelater luminosus; assembly: GCA_011009095.1. Classification (NCBI taxonomy): domain Eukaryota; kingdom Metazoa; phylum Arthropoda; class Insecta; order Coleoptera; family Elateridae; genus Ignelater; species Ignelater luminosus. The sequence continues at coordinate 85,457 of VTPC01001091.1, forward strand.
AATCGCCGTCGAAATTACCATTTAGGGGAATTTTCGAAGGAAAAATGGGGTTAGAGAAAAAGTTTTGCTCGAATTTACCGCTCGTTTTTCGCGACCCCTCGTGATTGACGATTTAAGAACTTTATGATGCAAACTTTTTGATGTGTTTTAGAGGTAGTTATTCGTTCTGATTTATAAGTGATTCTAACTTATTATATTTTTATGTTTTAAATTACACGTAATAAGAGATAGTTAATTCTCCTCGTTCGGAGATTTACATTAATGGGGAAGTAGTTAATGTCAAAACTTATTACAAATGTTCTCTGGGTAACTATTACATATAAACGGGGATTTCCATATCAATAAATTTTTATTGGCGCTTGAAAATGGCACTAAACTGCAGGTCAACACAACGTAAATCAAAATTTTCATAGCAGTTTCAAATAGCGTAGCAAGTGTCGAAATGACGGGTTATATTTTATATTTTGCATGTGCTCGTAAATGTCATGTTAAGTCTTATACAATAACAATTGTTCTACGACCTGTAATTTTTATAGATTTACAAGTTGCAACATTTAATCACAGTAATGGAACAATAGCGCTGCCCACCGGTTCCGTTTTCGTTCTTTTTCTCGGCGAATTTTTAAAATGCTCTCTTTCAAGGATTTAAAACTTTTTGACCCATTTTCAGCGGATAATAAAAGTATTGTTTATTTGTTTCGTTTTTGGGTCTATTAAAACGGGAAATTCAGCTCTGTACAAAGTTTTCAGTTAACGAGGGCTTAGGAAAAGAAAACAATATTAGAAGAATATTCCGTTCTAAATGACCATCGCTTAGAACTGAAATGTACACAAAATAACTGAAGCACATCTGAGTAAGTTGTTAAACGAGCATTTCGCTAACTCGAGGTGGCTCGTTGTCACGGCAATCGTCGTGCAATGTTAAAATGCAAATGTTGAAATTGGCGTCGAACTTCGTCCTGGAAATTGCCATTCCTATGGCTACGCTACTACTTAAGTGTTTCACTGTTCTCTTTGTGTGAATGCTAGCACGTGTGAGAGGATCTCTAGATCACTTGTTGATATCACATTGTACTGCAGAAAATGATATCATTTGTATTTTCCCTTCATTGGAAATACGGAGGGAATTAAAAGAATTTCTTCCTCTTAGCAGCTGAATTTTGTTAACGTATTTATTTCATTTTGATTTTTCTTTTAATTTGTTTGATTTTCAAGATACGCAGACATATCTGAATTTAAACATTTTAACGTTTCCCCTTTTGTTTTCTGATAAATAAATAAAAATGGTTGAAAATCGGAAAAATTAAATTGGCGCAAAATACTTGGTTTTAGAATTGAGATCGCAGAGAAATCCCATAAAACAAGAAGTCGAAATGGTTACTCATAAAATCAAACGTTCTCAAAGTTCTTCCCGAGTTTTTTGATCTTCAATCAATTAATGGACGAACTTATCGAAAATGTAGAAAAGTTAAGTAAAGTTCAGATTACCTAAGGGCTACTCAAATGAAAAGTGAACTGTTTGAATGGCGATAGCAAAGCACCTGTTGAGTTAAAGAGGGATGTGATGAAAACGTCTAAAGCGAAACAAAGAGTAGTGAGATGTTAACCTAGTTGAAGAACGTGTATGAAGACGGGAACTAGTGAAGTTTGAATCTCAGTTTCGCAGAGAGATTTTGGAATATCCTAGTTTTGATGTGTATCATGACTGTCTCTTTATTGGAACCTTTAAAGAGATTCTTACAGAGATGTTTGGAAGGCTTTCAATAACCTCAACATGGTAATTATCTGTTTGTAAATTGACTATCCATTTAACCTTATACTTCACATGTTGATCTAATATGAAAGTCTGAAATATCTCAAATATAAAAACAAACAAACCAAAACATCTACAAAAATAGAGCGCTTTGGATTCTCCAAAGGACATCATTAGTCAAATTCCAAGTGATCTTTGTATATTTTTCTATAAACTTACTGGAAGAAAACAAACAAACAAACAAACAGGGCCACAACTATTAGAACAAGTGACAATCGAAAAGCGAAAATTTGCTGTTAATTTACATTTGAGCAGTAGAGAGCTGTGAATGTTTTTGCAGTGGGCTCTCATCAAGGCCAAACTGCGATCAATAACTTACCTAATCCATCCGGGTATAGTCTTGATAAATGTATCTGTTTTAATCCATGCTAACGCAGCACAGGTCACCATTCATTTGAGGTATCACGTAGAAAGATTTCTCAAAATTTTAAATTTCTGAGATTCCAGCTTGATATCTCCTGATGCACTTAACTATCATATCTTGATCTAAGATTATGAAATGCACACAAAAATCCAGTTGACGTTGTCTTTAATCAACGACGCGACAAGATTGTCACATATACAGAGTGAAATATACACATAATTAAGCTATAGACGTATTTGGACGTGTTGCCCAAAGTAACTTCTGAATTACCTGGGTGTGGTAGACTAATTGGGGGATGTTGAAATCCGAAATTGGAAACTTTCATAAAAGAAGGCGCCTTCTTGTCGTCTAAAAATGTTCTACAACGCAATTAGAAACTCGATTTTCTTTTTTCTTATCCTAGTAGAATGGTAGATTAATTTTTTGCCTATAGGTTTCCAACGTCCCAAAGTAGATAGACCCATATACAAAATCAGCAACGCATTTGTCTAGTAAATGCCGAAAGATGACCAATTTTTCAGATTTTGTCTTCATATCTCAGATTAACAGTTTCCAAAGTTTTTCTTTTCTTCCATCACAATCAAATTTTTTCCATAGAGAGCGTTTTGAGAATTCGAACAGTAAGCGTGCTGACTACGGGCTCTGTGTTTAAATAAAATTCGAACGTTCCAAATAAATCAAAGAATGATCCGGCAAGGACCTACAATCGTGCCATGGTGACTCATCGCGCAATGCGACATGCAGGGCTATAGCTTGGAAAAGAAATGAACATAAGACACGCTGGAATAGCCCGGCTTATGGAAAAGAAAGTATCTTTGTCCACTTACAGGGTAACCCTGGTGTAGTAGGAAGTACTATCACACAATCCTAACCAAGGAACAATGGGGAAACCAAACTGGTCAAGTTCCAACATGTCCCACTGGTTTTCTATACAAAGGAATCACGTGTGGATGACAGGCGGACATACTGATCTGGAAAACCCAAGTGTGCAAACTTACATCAGTTTTTGCCAATTTTTTTAATTGAAAAAGAGATGCATATTTCTAGCGGCATTTAAATTTTTTTTCCTCAGTTTGGAAGATTGTTTTTGTTAAGTAGTAACACTGCGAGTGTTAAGTGTGTCGCGCGAGGTGGGTGGTTCGAGCGTTGTTGTTCACTCTCTATGCTTGTTTGCAATAATACGATTTCTACTGGTAAGACTACTATAAACAGAATCAAATATAAGTAATTTGGTTGGTAGCAGAACACTTGTTAAATTCGGATCTGACAGATTCCAGTAACCACAACCATCATTGATCAGTCTATGAATTTATTTATGACAATTATAATTTCCGGCTGCAAGCAAAAATCAATTCGTTTTTAAGGTTAAGAGGTAAAAGTTTCACAGATGGACGCTAGAACAGTTTTAGTAAGACACCATGGTTTTCCAGGCGGAAGTCTATACCATCCAGCGGTGGCTTGCACAGTCAGATGGTTGTTGCACACGAAATTCTCTTGTTTAGAAATGTGCAGATACTTTGGAAAGACTTGTCACAACTTTGTCTGGGTTACCGGTCATGGCAACGAGAAGGAGGACGAACTCGCCAAATTTGGAACCGAGGATACCTACTTGAAACTAAAACCCTTTCTTGGGAATATCAAGGCAATAGATCACCTCAGCCCTGATCGCATGGTCTTAGAGATTCAAAAGGAGAGTTTAGTTAAGAAGCAATGGCCGTTACTATGTGGAAGTACGTAGTCAGGTGGATTCGGACAGAAAATAGATATAAGAATAGTTGGCAGTCACAGAGGTGATTGAGAAAATGGTGAGAGGTTAGTAAAAAAGGGTTCATGAAGGCCTGTTTGCTAGGTTTAAGCTTCCCCAATTACTATTTATTACTACCCATAATCGTGGGTTAGTAATATCAAAATAAAAGAAATAGTCACCTAGAAACCAGACAGTCGATTATTAAATAGAATAGTTTCTCTTTCTCTTTCTCTCAATATATTGATAAAAGCAACTCAAGGTATTGTATTAGAAATATTACGGATCAAGTCTTTTAGAACAGGCAGAAAGTGTATGACGACATGAAACATACGAAAGACGAAATGTACCAAAAACAAATGATTGACGTAATTCTAAATGACGTAAAATTCATCAACTAAAAATTCTACTAATAAAAATTAAATAAAATCAAGTAGACAAAACTGCGTATATGCTCAAAGGTTTATAAAAATGAATTAAAGGTTGTCTGTGCTTGCCAAATTGGAAGAAAGTCACAAACTATTGACTGGTCATTGAATTACGTCTGAATTTATTCCATCGCGATTAAAAACGCACAGCAGACAGTTCAACAATCTTTTTGACATTATTATGACATGTACGACAATTAAGTTTTACTTTGTTTTCTTGTTGCAACTACTTGGATTTTATTTCTATATACGTTGCCCTTGACAACTAATTATTGACGGTTTTGAATTGTCAGTTTGCATTTAAACAGTATAGTGTGAAAACGGGGAACTTTGATGTAATTTTGCAAGATTCGGTTGCTCAATGAAAGTAAGTTTCATTTTCTCTTTTATTATAATGTAATGTGTATTTTATTAATTCAGTAGAGCAAACTTGACCATCCCTTTTCTTATTATTCCTATAATTTGGTTTAGCAATAGTTTCAAGTATTTGTTGTGAGATAACTCTCAATTAAAGCCGATCACGTTTTATGGAATTTTTTCGACAGCTTTCCTTGACGATATAAAAAACTTCCATTATACATGCATACTAATACGCCAAATTATATTTCCATAGAAACAATACGGTAATTTCTAAAGAATGCACAAAAAGAAACTTTTCAGCATCATGTGATTGGTCGCTGTCCTGAATACAGCGTAGTAGTGGGAGGTAAACGTATTGCTGCTGGTATTTTGTAAAACTCGAATGCATTTCAAGAACAATGACAATGATGTATAGGAAAGTACAGTTTATGCATTCATTTTTGTATAAAACAGCAAACAAAAAGTTGCATCCGTTTTATATAATCAGCTTCTTTGTCTTTTTTTTCCATTATTTACTTTATAATCGACCTTGTTACTACAACCAAGACAATCTTAACAAAAACCATAATTGAGTTTTTCGTAACTACATAGTAGTTAGCTAAATGCTTGATTTTTTCCTTACAAAAAGCACTCCTTCTATTTTTATTTTAAGGTCACTAAACCGACCTTGGTAATTACAATATAAATGCACGTGTAACAATTTTGCAAGGCTATCTAAAATGATCTTTTAGATTTGATAAAGGAATAAAAATATCTTGTTGTAATAATGATAATAGATTTCATTATTTTAGAGGTATATTAAATTGGGTTAAAACGATAAGAGATCGATGTGTGTCTAATAAAACCAAATCTAGGACTTAAAAGAATTAGTAGAAGATTAAATGAGCGTTTAAAAGATCGAACTAACTTAATAACAGAAAAGTTATGAAAAGTTGTCGGAATTTCAAAACTTTCATTTTAATTGATGTGATGGAATCGCTGCTTCTACTTGGTTTTGATTTATTTCTTCCCGATTTATATGGCCAACCGAAATGTTTTTTCCTTTTAATTTATTGATTCGAGATTACCACATATAGATAGACACAAAGTTGTATGTTTGGTATTTATGCATAATTAATTTAGTGTTTTTAATGTCTGTTAAAGTAGCTGTTAGACTGCGAACGAAATTAATTATTTGTTTACAGGATGCTTCGGATGATGCAACTGTATCTATTTTATGTGTGTATATTTATAATAAACTGGCTGCAAGTAAAAGTGCAGTAACACTTTAACCTTTCGGAAAAGATAGTCACGCTGTATGATATTTATTGTGCGATTGCGGCGTGTAAAAGCTGTAAATCAGAGTTGTAGGAAGTAGAGAAAGGACCTCAATAGCCAACCAAATGCGTAGAAACTTCCCCCTTATGTGTTCGATATTGATAATTCCCATTACTTTTGCGTTGGTGTTTTTTCCTTCATTCTAACTAAATTAAATATTTTGTTTTGCTGACATTGAAAGTTCTCTTTGCAGGATAGGATTTCTTTTTATTGGCAATCGCCTTCCGTAATTTAAATTTTTTATTTTACAGCCATGTCCTGTTTCATAAAAACCGTATTTTCTTGCTTTTCTGTGTTATTCTTTACAAGCACCGGTATAATTAAACAGATTCATTGCGCACTTTACGACAGAATCTGAAATTGTGAGCTAAAAAAGCGCATTTTATGCTCGGTTTTATGATACGTTAATAATGATAAGAACTCGCAACAAAATACGAACATGCATTTCTTTACGAGATTTTGTAGCAAAATAGGTGACCTAAGCGGCTATTTATTTTATAAAATTACTTCATTTAGCAACAGTGCAACCTTTTTTAACAGAATATTTTTATTCTTATCGTCATTTCACACCTGAATAAAATTGCACTTTATTTTACTAATGAGCCATTTGCACACCTCTGTTTATTTATCACTTTAATACCTAATAATAGGATTCGGTGGCTTGTACAATTGGAATTTGCAAAAAGTTACTTTTTTTTATTGCAGTGCATCATGCATCATCACCCAGCATCTATCAGTCCAAACTAACCTCAAATAAGATGGTTAAACTATATTCATCCTACGTGTTATAAATCATCACATATATGTCAAAACTGTTAACTCCAAAAGGTTTTCCGATTAATCCAGCATATGTTTGTTCTGTAATTACCACGCAACCTACAGCTGTTTGCTGTTTGTCTCTTTTGTCAACTGTAGCTCACTAGTCTACCGCATTACACATGGTGATGGCATTACTTTGGTTCTATTTTGCTTTTACTCCTTTTGGTTTCTGTTTCTGGTTTTTACTCGAGTCTTAACAAAAGTAGGACTAAGGTAACTAAATACAAAAGTACAAAATATGTTTGCAAACTTTTAATGGAAGGTCAAAACTTCTTTTTTTCTGTGGGAAATACTTAGCTCGCGGGCCCAATTTTGTCTATTCCTGCCATTAGATTATAATGGTTTCTATGTGAAACTGTAGAAAATGATTTTCTATCATATTTGTAATCCAGAAATATCCACAGAAATAAATCATCAGTCTCAAAAATCGCTTTTAACTCCTAAGCATCGATATCTGTTTTACGTATGTTGAACACGTTCCTATTGAGGGGACTTTAATGAAATTTTAATAAATTAACATCCGGTGCAGTTTCCCATAACGACTGTTACCTTTCGTGGCATTGAATCGAAATGTGTTGAATGGTAGGTAGTTCATGTTCGTATAGGACATGTATGTATCATTAAGACGATCTATTTCTTCTTAAAATAGCGACCTAGGAGCATTTTGGAAGACTAGCTGGACGAATGTACTGTCGCGTTCAGTGTGTGGTTGTATCACTAGGCTTCTGGTTGGAGCAGGATATCGTGGGCAAATGACATATTCTTGATGGTATTCCTCACGTCGACGTCTTACAAATTCGGCCATTATTATGCGGACCTAAATTGCTAAAACCATTTGGCTGGACGGATTGCGATCTTATATGCTTGTACAGGAAGTTTCATGTTGCTAACACAATACCTAGGTGAGCGAGTCAAATTTACCTTTCCATGTTTCACATTTCATATGCACATCGCTGCATAACTAAACTGTGCTCAGTCTAGGGTGCCCAATAATTGTCTTAATCCGGGCTTTCTGTTTGATAAAATAGACTAGATCTTTTTCTGCAGGGTATGGGTGCCCTTATTTCCTCTGTTCTTGCTCAGATTATTCTTGAAGCCAAACAAAACTATTTGAAGTGATCGCAAACCTCCTGATGATTTTAAACATTTTGCCGAATATGAGCTTAGAAGGTCTGCAGTCTCTTTGCGATGAGAACTATGCTAGCCTTCAAATTTCTTTTTCCGCCTTTATAATGTCCCAAGGTCTGTAATGAATCATTACGTCTCCGTTACAAACGAAAATTAATTTAGTTTACGGGCGAAAAATGTTGTAAGTAATATTACTACCCTCCCTTGGTATTTCTGCCTGGTGGGAGATGGGCGAGTCTTGGAAGACTTTTGATCGGAGATTTTGCTAAAATGTTGCACAACACGTTTTGAAACATCTTTTTGAATCCCATTGGTTACGAACCTACGTATTTGCTTAATAAAACTTTCGGCTGGGTGTATGAGTTCAATTTTTTTTTATCAGATTATTCTTGAAGCCAAACAAAACTATTTGAATATATCACAAATCTGAATTTAGAAGGTCTGCAGTCACTTTGCAACGAAGGCAACCGATGCTTTATAATGGCAAACACTTAAGTATTTTATTTCATTGCTGTTTTGTTTGTTTACATTCCCAATTTTATTTTGTTTTTTCCAGGCTTGTCTTGATTTAAATTTCGGTAATTGTATACATTGCACGGACATTGTATACAATGACTGAAAATTGTCTACAATGTACGGCATTTTCTACATTGCTCGTAATGCATATACCTACATTACCGAAATTATTAGTCAGGGAAAATACTTATCTCTCGTATGGAAAGTCATGGAAATCGATTCCAAAATATCTTTGTGAACCCTGAATAGATACCAAGAGAAACCTAGTTTGCTCCAATTATATTCTCTTGAAGGGTCATTTTGACTGCTGATCGCAGTACAGGAGATGCATAAGAATGATAACTGAAGTTGAAGCTTGGCTTTTACTTCTTTTCCTATTTAATGGGAGAAGAGTGTCTTTCGGTATGACTTTGGATAGTTCACTGTCTTATTCTACGATAATTTGATATCAATGTATCAATGCCAAGAGTGGTCCATACTTTCAACAAATTTTTTATCTTGAAACACATTTCAGTGTCACTTGCGTATCATTTGAGTTTTACCGCCCCAAAAACGTTGGAAGAAGAAAATCAAAGAAAAAGGTAAGCAGGTTTTCAAGAGCATTGTATTGAATTTAGGGTTAATTTTTTAGTAACCATTGTGCTTTGCAGAAGAGATTTGTTTTTATAAATATCATCGAAAACTTTCTCATCTTTATAATACCTTGTGATCCAAAACAATTTCATCAAAGCGCGTCGTGACAGACGAAGGAATTTGTAGTATATGCATGTCTGATATTGAAGCAGTCGCTATTTACATAAATATTAAGTGGTTAGTGTCAAATTACATCTGTGAGTTGCTATTTTATCAACGAACTCCGTGGTATCTTCGTTTTTTGATAACTCTTCGGGAACATGGTCAAAATGGAGTTCGTTGTGGTTATGCTTTGCCTTCCCAGATGTTTTTATTTTAGATGTTTAATTCCCTAGGTTACTTGAATGATTTTTTTTTGATCACTTGATACTTTTGCAAGGATGTTGTTATGAAATTTTATGACAAGGTTGATTCAAACGATATATGCTTAATAATCTTGCCACGTATATAAGGTTTTCCGCAAGTATTTTTGCTTGTAAAGTGCAACCAATTATTTAAGAGTTGAAATTAAAAGCTAAGGAGTACTGTTGAAAATGAAAATAGTTTATCCGTAGAAAATGGCGAAAAGCTACGTAACTCAGTCATTTATAGTTTACAATTAAATGGAAACTCTAAATCACTCCAAAAACCAATTTTTAAACTCTAAATTTAAATAACTAAAGGCGGGGGGATGCAAGGTAAAGACAAAAAACATTCCCATGATCAAAAGTGCATCTCCCGTGTATATACACATACATCCTACTTGGATGAGCACGTGTAGATGTAATACCGCGTATTGTTAAAACGGGGGGGGGTTGCAGGTGGAAGGGTGTAAGGGTGCCCGTATCGATCCGGAAGTGGAAGGAAGCAGCACACGTCTGGCCAGCAGCATCCCTCCTTTTCGTCGAGAATGTCAAGAGGTATGTGCTTTTACGTCGTTGATATCGCAAATGCGAATGCACTAAATTGAGCGCATTTGTTATCCGGCAAATCGATATTAATTAAAAGTTTCAAAGTAAAATGAGAATCCTTATACTAGAAGGCATGCCTACGAGAAGGAAAGACGTTCCATTGGATAAATCATCTTCGATGATAAGCCCTATATTTAAAAGTCTATTATAATGAAATTAACGGTTTCGTTTTTTTTTCAGTCAATTTTCTCTTTCTCAAGAATTGTAAATTCTGCAGCTTACGTTGAAAGACAATAGTGAATTTTTAGCTCTTCATATTGCTAAAAATGTTTTAAATTGATACTATTTTTTGCAGTGTACTAGTTGGCCACGATTGGTGTTTTTTAGCATAGGAAGTATGAAAGTTGATTTCTTTGATTTAGAGAAAAATATTTTCAAAATGACTAGTCATACGCTTTAAAAGGAAACAGAAATCTTTCAGATAACTTACCAAATTAATATAAAAATAAACAGAACCGAAATTATGTATACAACAACAAAGATGGAAAAATTACATACAAGCAAATGTACTTTAAAAATGCGAACGGTGGAAAATTAACAAAACCAAAAATAAATACAGGAAAATCAAGGTTACAAATAATTTCAAGAGAAATTACATGTTGAGTTTTGATTTGAAGAACTATAATAATTTATTGTAGTGGTATTTGCTACATGGAGTATTTTACCAACAAAATTCGTGGTATCAAATAAGTCTGGAAGGTGGTGTAGATGTCATGTGAAGATTATCGATAGTATGTAGTAGTACGTAAACAGAACACTCGTGAACTTGCCCAATAAAGCGATTAAGATGGTCCTTGGGGTTTTTCCCAATAACCCCAGCATTGAAGTTCAAGTTCAATTTTATTTTAGTTGAACGATGAAGACGTTCTGGTGAAGTATCCTCTAGAACGACAAATGTTCAAAATACAGTAGAGTATGAAAAGAATGAAGGAATATTACTTATATTCTGTCAAATGCATAGCAAAACGTTTTTGCAGTAGTTTATGGGATGAAACTTCTACTAGAGTCAACTAAACGACCCGAAGCTTGAATGGCAGATTCTGGACTTTATCATCATTGATATTATCTGACATCCAAGACATCCTTTCCTACAGAAAAAATTGTTTTGTTCTCTCAAGCAACCAGTAGTATTACTGCCGTGTTTAAATCCGTACAGGCAATCATTGTTACTACCGTGTTAAATTTTTTTGCCCATACTGTTACCTCTTGCCTACAGCGGCCGCCTTCTAACTAGCCGGGGTCAACTAATTTCTTTTTCATTATTATCACGTAATGTTTTTATTGTATTGTATTGTTTGATAAAAGCAACATTTATTATCATCGATACCTGTATTTCATTTGTTTCTGTAAAGCCCTTGTATAAGTACATCATTGATTTCTGTATTTTGACAAGATAAATATTAGAATAGTTTGTAGTTTATTGTTATTGTTATTAATAATTGTTAACCTGTTTACGAAGTAATTTATACTTAAAAGCCGAGAAGTTTAATAATAATAAAGATAAAATGAATGCAGAATTTTCTAACAATCTCTAATTTCCTGTTATTGAAAGCCATCAATTTTCCTACTTTGCCACTAAAAGCTGCCGACACTTTCTAACAAAACTCCCTCAATAACACCACTCAAAATATGAATTGCTGCTGTGCATGCCCCGTAGTTACTTGAATTAATTGTGCAAGTTTGGCTCGAACGTCACGATGTCAAGAATTGGTAATTATGAAGTTGTGTTTAAAGCCGTATTGTTTTGTTATGGGCAAGATTAAGGGGTCCGTTTTATAAGAATTATTCTATTGTTAAACATTGTTAAGTAGACATTTTTGTTAATGAGGGTTTTTGCTTTGTTCAAATTCAATGCTTTTTACTGCAGCAGTAGCAAGCAGCAGCAGCACATAACATTTTTCGTTTAATGAGGACGAGATTTAAATTGAAGGAATGGCGGTCGCCGACTCGTTAGTAACCGAAATTAATTACAAAAAAAGTATACGTGTCTTCGGCGTAAAAAATATTTTATGAAAGTTACATTTAAGCAATCAATTAAATGGATGCATGCAATAACATTAGCAGGAGTTGTTAACAGTTGGTTTTGCAGGGATGAAAGCAACTGGGCTAAAATGCGATTACCAGGGTGCAGTGTGTGACACGATATCTCGCTAATTTACTTAGCGTAGCTTCCAGAGACTAAATGTTTGTATCAAGCACCGATCTAATTAATATCCGAGCATTTCATTACCCTTTACCTCGATAACCGAATGCGCGCACAATTGAAACATTCCATTTACGAAACCACGATTTAATAGGAGAGATCTAAATAAACGTTAACTACCATGACTGGTTAGTTTTTTCTTTTAAATTTTTTATGGATATGATTTCCGGCGTGGTCGCTGCCGGCGGTGGTGTAAAACTTCCGTTGCGTGTCTGTTTCCGTTTTGACCGGGAAAAACTTGGAAATAGCGCCTGTTACTAGTTGGTTTTTTTGTCAAATTACCCATTATCAACCGGGTACCTCATGATTTGACGTAGTTCCGGTCATTCCGGGCGCCACGTGGCTGGAGCGCGGGGTTCGTAGGTCAAATTACGACGACATTCACGCACTCGATCAAACAAATCTAAATGCGCAGTTTAAGGGTTATAACATGCACTTTACATTTTCTTGCGATTAATTTACATTAATCTAATTTGTTGTTAGTTTAGTGTATCGCCTTTTGAGATCATGGACCTCTCTACTAGTGATTATTATTAAATTAATCAGGCACCAGGACGTGATTTTTGTCTGACCCCGCTTGTGATGAACTCGATTTGTTTTGTAAACGTTGTTGTTAGTAGAATCACGGAATCACATTGTGTGGTGGGTTTTCCTATATTTGTAGTGTAAATATCGAATTGGCCCTAGAAAATAGTAGTTTAGTGTAGTGATTAGAAGAGACATGACGTATTGGATTTTTTACTGTTTCTCGCTTCGACCTCAAACGATTATATAATTGCATAGGTAATTTCATTTTTGTATCGCAGAAAGCTATTTTGCTAATTCCATTTTAATGAATTTTAAACAAAAAAATATGATAACCTCTTTGTAATCTTTTTTCCTCAAGATTTAGATGTATTTTAATCTGCAATATAGATAATTTGATTCTTATTTCTAGGCGGCGGCGAAAGCAACTGAATTTTTTCAAAATTACTTTAGTAGATTAATTCTCGATTCACATTAAATAAAGTAGAAGGTTGTTTTAATGTAAAATTTCACAAATTTGCAAATAAAATCCAGAAACAGTATTTAACAACCCATAGCTTTTTATCATTCTTTAAGAGTTCAAGCGTCCTAGAATAGAAATGTCAAGGTTATCCTTTATCACACATCACGACGACGACGACGACGACGACGACCGATAGCTGCATTAAAAATCTGCTAGAAAGACTGGGTATGCCCAATTTCGTCCGTCTCGACGTGGATATTGACGTAACTTGACTGGTCGAATGTAGCCCCAAAATACCCCATAAATGATTCAGTCCGGAAAATACGGGGTTATAATGGAGATAGAACTATATAATAGTCGTAATCATCACAAGATATTGATGTCGTCAGAAACCTATATGTCACACAGCTTTTCTGCTACCGATTTATCCCCCTACCTTCATTTCATTTAATTTATTTAGTCGCTCGAGCTTGCCCTTTCAAAAAAATCGTGGGTTTATTACTTTTAATTTTCATAACTACTAACTAATTGACTGGTAAAAATTTTAAATTTGGAAGAAGGAAAGATCATCTGTTCTTTGACCTCTTTTTCATAAAAATAAGTAATCCGACTACACATAATAGTGAAATACTTTTCAAAGCTAACCTCTACTAACTTAATCGGACTTAATAAGACTCGAGGGCCTTTATTTTGTTGAGCCAATGCGTTGACTGCTTTTCTGGCATTATTTCGTCTAATTATGCCGAGTAAGAAAAATTAAAAGTTGTAACCAAAGAAAACAAGTGTGATTTTGGTGCTCCTATTTAGACTTCTAGCTAGTTTTTGTAATATTTACCTTCTGAATCTTCCCGGAGTTATATAACATTGATTTCCATTTCATCCACACTTTATAAGATCTTTTTCAGTTAGTAGTTTATTCTATTTGTTTGTTCTCTTGTCACTTTTTTCTTTTAATTATAATTTTAAATGACAATTCGTTGTTTTGTAGTTAACAGATAAACAATAATTGTTTTATACGTTGTCATATTTTACTAAAATTTTAATTTAAGATTCAAGTGCAAATATACCAGAACTTCGGTAATTCAGATTATGAATCATGTGAGAGGTCACCAACCACATTTTATGTTTTTAAATTCAGACATGTTGGTGTGACTTAATTTGTAAAACAAAATGTTCACGACAGTAAGAAGAATAAAACAATTTTATTTTTTTTAATATTTTTATAATTTCAAATTTTAATTTAATAAACTAGAGGTGATGCAGCAGAACCCCTTTTGGTAGGGGGCCCACACCCAAGCCGGGAACCTCATCTTTTTCTAACATTCTTGGAGTAAAAACAGGAGCTCTTAAGGGGGCTAAGAAAGAGTACGCCCTCATACCATCAAAGGTGGCCTAAAGTCGTATTTCGTGCTCCATCAACCTTCGTAAGCAAGCTAGAAACAAATATTCATCAACAAATTCAAGGGCCCAGTGAGCTTTGAATTGAGCATCTTTTAAGCAAGAAGAAAATGTACGATTTTCAATCGAAATCCGAGGTCTTAAAACCACGATAGATTTGCAGTTTAATGTAAAATTAGAATTTTAGTAAAACACAATTTTTGAATTTGCTTGTCTTTGGGACAGCTTGTCTGATTTACTGTGTGATGCCTGCCTACGCATGTTTGTCGATAGGAAAATGCAATTCTGGCATTCGTATCAGATTTTGGCATACAAGACAACCGTATGCATTAAGGGTCAATCAAAAAGCAAACACTGCTAGGCTTAGGCGACATGGTTGTTTGCTTTTGTTTCAAGTTCAGGTATGGATTGTCTCGTCGTGCTTGTCTTTCTGCTTGCGAAACTTAAAATGTTCAACCAAAACGATTTTGGCTACGACACTTACGTAGATATTAATTGGATTTGCCCTGTTTAACTATAGGAAAATAATAGCCATGAGAAGAAGAGTTTTACTATTTTTTGAATGGTTTGGAGTTAATATAATTAGGGTTTGGTGGTTGATTTTTCCAAGTCCCTTAAGATTTCCTTTGTGGTTGGTACTGATTAATCTTAAACTACAGAGTAACAGTACAATAGATACACTGTACAGTATAAGACTTCCCTGGTTTTCTTTCTGATTGATATTCTTGGGCTTTGTTTTTTCCCTTCCAAACTTACTAGTTAGGTTGCAACTTTGTTTGGTCTGATTTTGGTCACTTCATGACACTACATTTTAGAAAGCAAAATGTGCTACATTTTATTATCTTTCTGATTCAGTTTCAGCTTCTGTATTTTAGGTTGGACGTATTCAATTCAAAACAAGGGCGCAGGTCTCTGTTAGGTTGCGATTCTATTGCTTTAGGACATTTTGACAGATAAATAACATATTGACTTGATGTTTTCAAATTACTCCGCGCAAAACATTTTTAGTTTGTCCACGATGTTTTCTCAAGCAAAATAATTTCGTGATATTTGATCGAGTTTTGGCTTAGGAATGTATTTTCCTGAAACAGAGATCGTTATTAAATAGTTTTACTATCTCAATCAATTCAAGAAAGACTTTTAAAAGTGAGAATTGTGAAAATTTTAAATTTTTATAGTTATTACTAAATCAACTGTAACTAAGTCCAAGGTGGAATATTGTTCGCTTGTTCAGACTTCTGTGTTTACTATTTGGGCTTACGTTTTGTCAC
Organism: Ignelater luminosus; assembly: GCA_011009095.1. Classification (NCBI taxonomy): domain Eukaryota; kingdom Metazoa; phylum Arthropoda; class Insecta; order Coleoptera; family Elateridae; genus Ignelater; species Ignelater luminosus. Next base: position 101,389 of record VTPC01001091.1, read on the forward strand.
AGTTTTATTGCAACTACGGATCTTGGAAACGATATAGAGAAGATTCGGAATGTAAAAACGAACGGTTAGCCCAAATTTAATCAGCAATATCCAAATTTTCATTGAAAAGAGGTCTGCTTAGACATTAGCTATAGCAGAAATTTTCAGTTGTCTAAATTGGATTTTTGATCAACACTGACAAGCGCGAAGCAAAAAATATTGTTCAGACAAAAAAAGTAGCCCTCTATATTTTCGCGAAAAACCATAGCACCATATCTAATGTCTCTGTATATACCAAACTTTGATTTTATTCTCGACGCGACAAAAAATTTTTACTAATGGAAATTTTTGGATTTACATGTTTAGACATTCTTTAGAATGTTTGGACAATTTCGTCCAATCAGTCTTATAATTCATTGATAAACCTCGTATCTAATAAAAATGTTAAAATAACAAATTTGAAATTCATTGTTGAAGTTTCTTTATAATTTCTGAGATGTTATAAAAGCTTTTCTCAAAATTTCACTGGTGGTACGGATGTTGCAGAATAGTGAAAAAACCCAGGATATGCACGTTTTCCTTATAAATTCAAATTTACTGGAATCTCTTCCATAATAAATCTGTTTATACATTCAATTTCATATTCTATACTGCATAATTTTTAAATTTATATTTTATAGATATATAGATAGCATTTATATAATTTTTTTGCTGTGTAAGTTTTTTGATCTCAAGAAATGGTCCACGATACTTCTACTTCCCCATACTTTAATACCATTACGTGATTTATTCTTCCAAATAGTGAACTGTGTATTATTTCACGTGCGTGATTCGATTCTAAAACGACTTTATTGAGTTCGTCTTGTAGGATAGGTACGTATAATATATCTATCGACGAGGGGCCTTGTATCCAATATTATTGACTTTATTGAGTTTCATTATTTGAGTTTTCATTTCATATTGTAGTTATTCATTTTGCTATTTAAAGAATTGGAAAAAAAGAAATATAAGTTCGTGTCGGTAAACAGCGAAATATTTTTTCTTTCTTGAGAATAGTAGATAGTGAATGAAACCCGAAACACTTTTCCTTGTGAAAATTGCTCGCAAAATAACACATTTTCCTAAAGAGCGCACACTAACCGTGCAGCTTAAACGCTTTAGGAAAAACACCACAAAAAAGCATCTGCAGTGTTACAGCGGTAGAAATCTCGTCTGGCCCTAATAAGTTATGTGTAATATGGCAACTTTTATCTCTATTACAAGTTGAAAACTTCAAGATACACATTTTAATACAAAATAACGATCATAACAAAGGCATAAACCAGGTTGCACTGCGGACGTGTTCAATGGCGCGCTTCGAACATAGGAATCGTTCTCTCTAGCTAATGCACGTTATCCTTGCGACCCTTTTGGCTCAAATGCGCATATCATAATATCGTTCGTCGGCTTTTAATTTAGACTTTATTATCGTACCAGTTAAGCTCGCAGAGGATCTTTATACCGCAATATGTGTAAAATTCATACTTACATTATAAAGGCTACGCTTGTGTTCCAACCACCACCCTCGCGGATTTGCAAATTAATTTTTGATAAATATCGAGATAACCACCCCCTATTTTCACCAACTCCTAGTGTGAATAAGTATCGCCAATTAATTATTGTGAGTGTTTTCTCGCGAATTGTCTATCTTGGCCCAATCTAAATAATTAGATAGGATAATCGTCGTTTTACGATGTGGTAGGCAACAAGTCGCAGACAATGTTGTGGTAGTCGGCAAGTAACTCATACATAAACAATTCACGAAACATACATTAAACTTGTTGGGGATTTGCTGTTGTGAGAAAATGTACTGATAATCGTTTTATAGAACGCAGTTGCATTCACTCACCGGCGATGGCGTCGCATTCTATTATATCGACGTGTATTTGTTTCTTTTCTTTTTCGTACTTAACAGTTACAGATCGGTTATAAAGTTTTATTTAATGCGACCCTCAACGATTTTATTATTGTACTACTTGTAAAATCCAACCTTCCATTTTCCTTCGGTCCCGCGTGTATAAATTTTTCCGTTTTGTCTTTTATATATCTCGTAAATATACGAGGCATTTAAATCTTCCATGCAAGCTTCCTAGATTCTTAATGCACCCTGTATTTTCTCTAAAATAAAAACATCATACTAGTCTGATACCCAGCAAGAAGCTTTTATCTCATCGTTCTAAAGTGGCAATTTTAAAGGTTTTAACTTTTAAATGAAGAATTCCCTTGTCGAATTCCAAACTAAATACACCTAATAGGTGTCCTTTGTCAAGCATGCTCACCTAAAGCACTAAAGGACTCTCTTGTAGCTTATCCATCCATCTGTATACCCTTCTCTCCCGAGTTTTATATACACAGCGTTTACGTCTTCCGTAAACTCGGTCGTAAACCTGAGTGCAGCGAGACCTACATTACAGGCACTGTTTTAATTAAACAGCAAATTGACGGGGAAAAGTGCCGATGGAATGAAATATGTTATAGCTTATAAAAGTGTTCCGTGACTCGATTTGAACATCCAAAGTGCTACCCATTGGTTAGTTATTTTACCGTTTGCAAAAGTGCACAACAATTCGGAAATGTTTTTCATACCGATATATAGTGAACTATTTAGTGTAATAAACAAGTACCATCCGCTGCTATAAATATTAAGCGCGCACCAACTACTGCCATAAAGGAATATTGGCCAACTGTAGCTGAACCGATAAACGCTACTAAATGATATAAAATGGCACTAATGATAACATACGCCTAATTAAAACTCCACTAATTTTGCAATAATTTGAAATTATAAGATAATTACTTCTTGGTAATATACTTATCTTAATTTTACGATGATATTGTTTATTAATGGACTTTGACAATGCAACAACTCTCATCTTGTCTTGGTATTAATTGTTAGGTAATTCGCGATAACTGTACTTTTTTCCCTTGATTCATTCATTGTTTCTATACAATGCATAATTAGTAATCTGACATTTAAAAAAAAATGAATATCGACTTTTAAATTTATTTTATTATCATTCTTCATTGGGTGTGTCTGAAACAATTGAAATCTAAGATACTCAGCACATTATTTATTGAAGTTTTGATCTAAGACAGACTCAAAAAAATCAAAACCCTTATTATTTTGAAAAAAGTCCTGTAGATAGAAAACGAATTCTATAGCATTCCTGTCATCACCAAAATGGTAAAACTGAAAACGTACCTTTTGTTCTGGTTTCCAATTTTTACAAATCAATCGATTCATTTTAATTCAATTAACGTAATCCGACGCCCACTTTGAGAGATTTCTATTTACACAAAATGAATTTGTTTATCAATCGTAGCAAACCACGAATAATATTAACAGATGCATGTTAATTAATCATACTTTCCTGTATAATATCACGTACCTTCGAAATCAGCTAAATAGATCTAGACAGAAAACATTCTGTACCATTTCAACTAACAGTACAGTTTTTTTCCTTTAGTATAGTAGCAAACCCCACCATTCTAGCAGTCTTTCTTGAGAGACCAAGCGGAAACAAAAATTCTTTCCTATTATCGAAAAATATGAAAGGAACTACTGATAGGGGAAAAATACTTAAGTGCTTTGGTTTCATCTCGACATTGTTCACACTTTTGTCCTTCAAGTCGAAAAGAGAATTTCCAATTTTGGATGCTACTGGCAAAAAAATCATCATCTTTCGTTCTAGATTCAAGCTCCATGTTCTCCCATATTTCCCTAATTACTCGATTGTATTAATTTTTGCTTCTTCAGTAACGTTTAGTTGTCAACTTTGCAGCAAAATCAGTTGACTCGGATTTTAAACTGCACATGAAGAACCGGAAAAGCTGGTGCTTATCATTTCTTTAACTTTATCTAGACACATCAGTATTTTTAGTTTGATTTGAAAATGTTTTCAACACAGTGTTTCTTAATCAGTGTGAGACTTAGAGGTGCATCAAAGGTGGAGGCATTTGATCAAAAGATTCGAAAGCTAATAAAACTTAAGCTATCTGAATTCTCCAACTTACAAAGTATAACCAACAATCCCATCGAAAATTGGTCCAAACTCACATCAGCTTGTGGGTTTCTTCTGCTTTCGAGGTCCTTTGTAGTAACAGATGAACTTCAACGTTTCACATGAACAGAACAGATTTGGTAAAATCCGCCGACTTTTTCTTTGATTAAGTGCATTGCGCAAGATAAAGGAACGAGTTAAATGTGCCTCTGTCAAAAAGTTTGAAAACACCGTTTATTGTTTTTGCTTCGGTAATTTTTTCAAAAAATGTTAGATTCAGCGTTTTGATATGGAGCTGTAGTAAACCTTGCAAAAAACAGAATGGTCGATATCTACATCCTGTTCAAAAAATTGATCTCTGCAAGGCAAAAACTAGTTTGACAAGTGTTCTGAATAGCATAAACATCGTTAGAGGCATTACTCAGAGAATCACAAAACATTCATAGAAATCTGCTGTTTTGACTCGCAACTAGCAAAACTTCGATTATTTTAGTGCTAAAAGCACAGAAGAACTAAATAGTTACCTCTCAGTCTAGACCATACAGGATTCTTTCTTGATTTTGTATCGAAATGAAGAATAGTCAAAAGTCATTTTTAGCGATGAGAAAGAGTTGGTCATTACCAAGACCTCCACAACAAATCAAGATTTTCTCAAGTACTCGAAATGAGTGATTTCGCCGCTTGAGCAACTTTTATTTATATATTTTGACACCCTATTTGGATTACCAAAAATCTGTTTTATTTTATCTCTTTGCTCCCTTTGCTTCTTATAATCTTCTTATTCATTTCTTATATTGATATGATATTTAATGATTCTGATCGATAATGCTTTCGCATTGTCATTGTGAGAGCTTTTAACATTGTTTTTTCTTAGGAGTCATTTCCACTTTGCTATATCATCTGCTATATACATAACCTTTCTTGTTCTATCGTAAAGTGATTATTGATCCCTAACAGGTTTCCTCACTAGAATCTCGATACTGTAATACATTAAGTGGCCTTAAATTGCGTCTAGTGTACAGAATTAATTACTTGGGATAATGTACTTACCATAAATGGTTGAAAACATTTCTCTAATCCTAAAACAGACTTAAGAAAATTTTATTTCTTGTGCATTTTCCATATTATAGTGCAAATCTTGAAAAATGTATGCAAAATAGGAATAATAATCCCTTTTAATCCCCCTTAATGTCCCAAAGAAAAAAAAATGATCGAGTGATGGTGTAGAAATCATGGATCTAACCACAACATCTAGTAGTCATAAATTTTAGTACATGCTTATTAGAAGATTAAATGAAATCAAAAGTGATGTATTTCTCACCATTTTCCGTTACACACAGACATTATTAACTTTTCGAAGTTTAATTAAACGAGGAAACATTCCGCAGTATTAAATTTACTAAAAAGCGATTTCCTTCAGCGGAAGGACCGTTCAATTTTTGCCCCGGTGGCCAAATGCGGCGTGCGCGCTTTTAGTTTTTGACTTCTGTCGCCGTAGAAATCTAGTTGAAAGTTTTGCACTGTAAATCAAGGTATAACAGCATACTAAATTCTCGCACAATGTTTGATTCCGGCACTAGAAGATTTATACGCTGACCGTTGTATTTTTCGCTGTCCTTGTTTATGGCAGTTATACGACTGCACTGACTTATATCAGGCCAACGAGATGTGAAATTAAAATTGTTTTTGCGCGATCTCGAGGGATGCAGTTTATTAAATGTGCATGTTTGGATGGATGCAAACTTCGCTAATTAGATGTGTGCAAGTGCTGTGTTTCCTTCGCTCCCTAATGAAGCGTTTTTCTTTTTTCTTCTTTATCATAACGCCACCAAGGTTGGTTTACAACAAATGAACTTGAAACTTATTCCAAGGTTTTTCACGAAAAGTACTCGAATTACATTATTTTTCTCACGCGGAATCGTATGACATGGTAACTATGACGAGATAATTTATCGAGATTCTATTACGTGAAAACTCAAAAGATTCGAATTTTTACATTTAACGAGAATTTTCTGTGAGATAATGATGCGTTAAAAACAACTTAGAATGCAATAAACTCATTAAGCATTAAATCAAACAGTGCAATAAATCGTGGGCGCATGTTCACTTCAGCAACAGTTCGCCAAAATTAAAGCAAGAAGCAACACTTGGAAACTTTGATTTAAACGCAAAAACATCGCAGTAAGCGCGTCACACTATCTTTGACTACAATTATATCAGTGCGACTCCACCAAAATGCAAGAACATCTAAATTTGAAAATGGATTTAAGGGGGAAGGAGTTGATAAATACATCAGAAAATCATATGGAAATGAGGATATAATTTTAAATTTTAGGGTGCTCGTTACGAATGGTTGGGTCATAAAGGAGTTATGATGTGGTGGAGGAGAAGCAAGTCGTCCTTGTATACAACATTATAAGCATCGTTAGTGACGCTCGCCGTATCGAGTTACTAAATAACCGGCGTCGCTCGCGTCCAGACGCATAAATACCGACGGTCGCTTGCATTACTGCGACCTTATCTGCATGCGCAGCGAACGAAAACAATCTGACAACGTGCTTAATCGAATTTTTATTGAATGAAGATTGGGATGTTTTAGTGACGCTACAGATTGTTTGCCTACCTTTTAAACGAAATATCTGGAGCACCGACTTTTTTATTATCCTGTAAAATTGAATTTTCCATTTATCCGAGATAATATTAATTAAACGTTTTAAGTATATATTTATGTTTATTTTTTTTTGGTTCGATTAATGATTATTTGAATAACGTTGGTAAATAAAATAATGATAGTAATAATAAATATAAATAAGAGTCAACAGAACCACAAAAAAAAACATGAAAACTTTTCGCATTATAAACGTTGGGAAAGATATAAATCCAATAATTTCCAATCATATGGATGAAAATAAAAATTTTCCGGAGAATAGTAAGAATATTTTGAAGGACCAAGAAGTTTTTATACGATTTTTGTATGGGAACAGTTTTTGTTAGTTATGGGGTGTTTTTGGTTAAAATAATTCTAGAAGTGAACAACGGACCAAATAAATTGACACAAATTTCTTTTTATGTGGCAATAAACCACAGAATACTAGTTTTAAAAGTTTTACAGCTCTTCATAAGTGCGATTTTTTCATGTTCTACACTAATATAATAACGTAAAGCGATGTTTTTTTACAAGTTGTCGGCATAAAAGACTTTTTTTATGTAAAGACGAATCCGTGTTTATTAATTTATATTAAATGGTTGTTTAATTTGTACTTTTTATTTACAGTGCCGGCTGCCGGAGGAGGCGACACGGCTTCGCGGCAACGACATGTGCCTCTGTACGGAAGGCTCGTGGCAGAAGAACATTTGGGAGCGCCCATTTCGGCGGGAGCCCCGACGGACATCCTTGCGATGCAGGCCCGAATTCCTCATACTTTCCGTGAACCGTCAACGGCGCCTCTTCGGAAACTTAGTGTCGATCTTATCAAGACCTACAAACACATTAACGAGGTAAGGAAAGGAAATGTTGCGTATTCAGTATAATCCACAAAGCAAAGTATCAAGTCGCTCGTTAAATTCAGTTGGTTTTAAATTGTATGAAGCCTCTAGATTACATGAAAGTGTTTGATTCTTAATTTCTTCGTCTACTTAAAATGCATTTTCAACCTATTTATCAAACTTACCTATACGGTTTTCATAATGATCCCATCTTCGTCGCCAATCACAAGTTTGTTTAATTTCGTTCCTGAGTATCCTACTATATTGTATTATGATTTCTCTTTAAGTGACTTGAAAAAATCTATTCGGCCAATTTTCTTTTTACCAATTTTGGATTGTATTGCAAACATCAAATGTCTAAAGTTTTGGACTGTTCGAACTGCTCATACTTTTCGAACTGCCCGGGGCTTAATGTATTACTTTTATGAATTGGTTGGGTTTATGAATTAAGTTTCTCTTACTAACAGTTACCTACTTTTACTTCAAGTCTTCTAGATCAGAAGATTTTTAATAAATGTTACTTAGTGTACGGTGTAAAGGCGCAAAGTCTTAATTTGCTCTGCATCGCATTAAATCTTGAGACGGGTGCGGTCAAAAGGCTTGACAAGCTCAAAGGTTATAAATACCACCCAATTTGCAACTAGAATGCTGAATACAGAAGACAACAAGATATCTCTGCTTCATGACGTTCTTAAAATCTAATAAAAAAAAAACTGTGGAATGTAGGAGGGCCGAATTCTTCCAACTTTTTGATTGCTTGAAGTAGCGTTAGCTGACGGGGAATTGGAATCTTGGAAGCAGTCAATTCGAGACTATAAAGTCTGTTTAGTGTGGATGGATCTTCAGGAAAAAAATCCTGATGGAATTGCTATATCTGACAGTGACACACACTAACTGTTTAGCTAAAGCAGTTTTGAAACCTTCTAGGGCTTTTAACTCTTTGTAAAATAAAATTACGAATTTTATTACACTGTTTCCGTATAATTTTTAGGGCTTTCGTTGATTATTCTGTCAGCAAATACAATAAAATAGGTCGACAAGCAAATGGAAGTGTCCAAACTTCAAGTTTCCTTTGTAGTAGGCATGTCTGTCTCTTACTTTGCCAAGTCTTACAATTGCTCCTTTTATTTTGTTCTTGTTTGAAACACGAGAACTAGATCTAGTAATGCTAGATGAAAAACAAGAGATTTATGCTATCAACTCAGTTTTCTATTTTATGAAAGAAATGGAATACCATACCTTGCCCTATTGCAGACCAATCTTTGATACTTTCAAAGCGCTGATTAAGTACGTCATGTGCTTTATGATCTTGCTAACACACAAACGCAGTCGCAGCATAAGAGTTTAGTCCCAATCAGCTTGGGAATTGAATTGAATTTCAGCACTGGTTACTGCTGGTTTTTGCCCAAAACAAAATTTCTTTAACTTCATTTATCCTGTTTTTGAGCAAATAAACCAAAAAGTGATTTCGGCTTGGAAGTCTAAATTATGATTCAAAAGCTCGGCGCATGTACTTACGGAGACCTAGTAGAAATATCTATAAATAGTAGTAATAAGATTTCTCAAAACGATATACTTTCAAGCAAGACCAATACTACCACAGTTCTTCTACGCAGAATAAAATTGATACTTAACCCTGAAAATGTTATAAACCCCCTCGTTTCCAAAAATACTGAAGCTAATTGAGTATTTGGTGATGGTAGCACATCTAGAAAGATTTTGGAACTTCCCTTACAAATTATTTTGTGATCTCTGATCGGTAACTTATTGCAACTCTTTCTTGTTAATTTTTGATATTTTCCTTTTGGTCTGGCATTCTTGTCTTCTAAAGAAATCTTTTTTTATTTTTTCCCTATAATATCAATTATTAAATACGTACCTGTTAAAAATACTTCTTTCATTATTATTATATCGTATATTGAACTCCTGTCAATGAATGATTTTTAGCATCAACAATTAATTTTGCTATCCTCCAGTGAATTTTCATTTTATTCCTAACAATTTTTTCCGTATTGATTTAATTTTCTACATGAATGCACTTACGTTAGGTTGTCATACAAGACGTTATGAATTCTGAACATCTTTTTATAATTGATAGATCTTATCGCTAAGGAATTTTATAATTATTGTTAAAATTATAAGTGTGTATAATTCAATATCAGTTTTGCGATCGGTTCTTTTGTTCGAGTAAAATAAACGATAGGGACACGCTGAATTCCTAACGGTAGACAGATATGCATCTTACTTAACCCGTGTTGCCGTTAAACACAGAGAGAGAGCTCGTAATCTATGAATGTGCAATTACGTTACTGCAATGCAAGCCCGGCACTGTATTTTACATATCATCTAAGCGACCCTAAGACCCAAGTATGTACCTATTAGCACATTAATGAACATCGAAGTTTTCAAACTTATCTTCTTCCTGATTGTCTGTGGTTTTACTAATTGGGGCCTTCGGTAGACTGGCTTAGAATTGCATTAATAGTGTAGGAGGAGAGACTCACGAAGTTTGCAAATTAAAATTCCTCTTTTTTTTCGTGAATATCTTTGAAATCTAGAAAAACTGCACTGTAGTTATATTAAATGAACCCCAAAATAATGTGTGCTGAAGAGGAGTTCTAGTGTCGCAATAAAAATCAGCACTTGAGTTTACTACACATGTAGACGCCCGATGCGACTCTGACAATACGATAAATTCTCCACAATTGAACTCGACTTGATGGTTTTACCCGCCCTAACATTTGCTATATGTAGCTAGACTGCATTTGTTTTCTTGCAGTACATATAACTTTAGAAAATTCATTGCGTCGTGTGTTCCGTTCATTTGGATAAAAAGAATTCTGTTTTAAATATTTAAAACACAAAATGTTGCAGAATTTGTACTGAAAAATTACAGTCGAAACGAAACGGAACTTGCTCTACATTGTTGGCATGAGGAAGGTAGTAATTTGGTTTAATTTTATCCTCTTGTAAGATGATACCATCGTATAAGGAAAAACATAAGAAAAAAATAAAAATTATCGAAACATACAAGTTTTCACATTTTGTTACACTTAATAAAGTGAACAGTTTTCATTATTGCAGAATTGTGGTTTCATTGGTTGCCATTCTTTGGTCTTCCATATCCTATTAGCTTGTCAATTGAAACACACTAAATCAAGGTTAGTTTTCCATTACAAGTTTTCATTGTCTCCTGTTTATGCTCATTAGTGCCATTGCCAATATGTATTTGTGCAATAATCAACATTATTTTATCATCTTGTCTTTGAATTTTCTTAGCTAGTGTTACATTACAGTATTGTCAGCTTTGGTTGCGGAATCTAGAAAAAGACCGTTATAAAAATTTATTTTTTTTTGTTTTGACAGTGTATTCAAAATGTCATACAATTATTAAGATATTTTTTCCAACAAATTGTTGTTGTTTGGGTCTAGGTAAACTTCATACTTTACCATCGTTACAACAGGGGCAAAATTTTTCTTTGCGGCCTTAATCAAAAAATTCCTATTCCATATTTTGAAATTGGTGACTTCAAGGTCCGAAAAGAGTTTTAGAAAACCGTATGGGCACCGCGTTTATTTTTACAACCTTTGCCACCAAATAGCTTTGCTAACGTTCCCAAAACGTTGAACAAAAAAAAAGTCGAAAGAGAAAACTCAAAGCGGTATCCACCAAAAGCATTTTAGATTTCTGATGTGTACCTTACGAATTTGTATTCGTTACTTTAGGAAGTTTTGAATGGAGTTGCGCTTGTAGTTTATCATTAAGCAAACCATTCCTAACAGCTTTAGGACACATTCTGCTTACTCGTGTTAGACACTCGACTGAAGAGTTGTCCTCGCACAAAGCCTCTCTTCATGAAGTTTCTAATTGGGGGCATTGGCATCATTACTGTGCTTAGAGGCACAGACTTCTAATTGTATAATCACACTGAACTATCCGTGTGTTAGCCATGGAAAACAGTAGCAGTTTGTATTAGCATTATACACTGGTCTTTTTTGATTGATATCCTTTCTGTATTTCTTTTAGCTCCATAGTAAGACAGGACAAACAAAGATCTAAGATATGTACATATAAGGGAGAAACTTGCATCAACTGCTGTTGGCTGACATGTAGACGAGTTGAATTAATGGAAATGATATTGGTTCGTTTATAACTTTCTCATCGATTTTGTAATAGTTAACAATTTTGCTTTGCACATTATACAGTTTCAATACTTCCGTTCTGAGATTCTTAGTTGTTTTAGCAAAATCGTTCTGTTTGGTATTTTTGCTCTCCTTCATTTTTCCTTCTTTTCAGTAATTGGTTAGTTTGACACTAATTCAATGTTTATTATTATTTTTCTACTGGTCTGCGTAATCAAACTGAACTGTCAGCAACATTAATCCTTCACCCAATCCTTCTCTTTTTGTTTTTTGCTTCATAGTAAGACGGGACAAATAAAATCCATTTCTTATTAAACAACAAATTCCAAAAGGAAGCAAAACATAGGCTAAGAGAGAAACTTGTTTTGACTAATTTGGGTGTCGTGCAGATGACAGAAGTGATATTGGTTTGTTTATAGCTTCATCATCAATTTTGTAATAACAATCTTGCTTTGGACATATAAGATTGCAGTACTTCTCTTCTATGGGTCTATAAGTTACTTCTTGAAGTTGTTAGTTGTTTGTGCAAAATCATTCTGTTTTCGTATTCTGCCTTGGCTTACATACTTTTCCTTCTTTGCCTCCTTTCTCTCTTTGAATCCAATCCAATTTGCTTTCCGATCTTAGACTCTTTACTTTTATTCTTGTTAATTTCATTAAGATCGTGTAAGCTGTATCCCCAGTAGAGATATCGTATACTTAATCCTCTTCTACATGCCTTATCTATGTTTCTGAAAAAAAGAATTTTATTAACCGCTAATAACTTTTGAGATCAGTGCAAGATGCTTGCAAATTTCTCAAGATCCTATTCTAGTGGAAACGTAACAATATCTTGAAAATAGGTATTTTTTCATTCAATTTTTTCCAGTATGGCTTTTCTTTTGGTTTCAAAGGGCTAACAGATAGCAAAATCCTTGTACGTTAAATAATGCTGATCCGGAAATCGACTCAGCAAAAATTTGGAAATTTTGGAACCTCTCATTTCTCAATCTTCAAATCATTAAGTTGCTTTCCGTGTCGAAAAGATCTGTTCTGCAGATCGTCTTTGACCGCTACGACCGGTTAAAAGTCGCAAACCGCGTTTATGAACTTTGACCCGCTATGGAGATCATGAAAAAAAAATTTTAGCATGACGTACAATTTGGATAGGTTAGTGGCCTTTGAAAGGTTATATCAAAGTCAAATAGGGGCAAATCGTTACTCTACACTTAAGCATGAAACGTTCTCTCTATCTGCCGAGTTTCGATGAAATTGAACGTTAGGGCACATTTTACGTTGCCGAAGAATAGTAATTTGCCTTGTGAATAAAATTTTAGAATTTCGAATTCTTATTTTTTATTTTAATATTCAAATTTCTTTTGTTGTAATTACTAATCTGAAAAGTAAATGTAATAAGTACGTATGTGCTATTAACTAAAAAAATGAAAAAATTTCTAGGGAAGATACTACTACAAACAGATATTCCATCGAATGGTAATCATAATAAGAGTAACTGTATCCGGAAAAATGTATAAACAATAAAGTTCATTGTGGACGCACATCAAAATATTTTTTAAATTCTGGTTTAACCGGTTTTTCACGATTTTTTCCCACTTTTCATATTAAACCAAAAAACTACATAAAATCTGAATCATCGCCAAGTACAACAGCAACCAACGTCCGCATAAAATCGATTTAATTTGCATTTTCAAATACAGACGTGTGAAATTTGCTGGGTTTTCTGCAATAACCGTTAAGGCGTACACATGTAAACGCAGTGATCTCGCGAAAGGCTGAAGGCGAGCAGTGAGGTCGCCGCGGCTGTTGCCATGCAATATCAGCGCGGCCTTGGATCAAGTGGGGAATGGGGAGACAATAGGAAAGGCGGACGTCACCCCTATCCCCCACAGCGGCGGCGAAAACGGCAAATCCACTTTGACCACTAAATGCAGAAAAAAAAGCCCGGGACGAATCTGGCTACAAATAAACAAAAGTTTTGTATTCAATCACTCGCAAAATGTTTTGCGAAATTAGCGTGGGGAAGATTTATCAGATACTATCCAGGACCGTAACGATAAATTTTGATTTTTAAAATGTTAACATTTACGGATTGCAGGTAGGTTTTTCTTTTATTATTATTATTTTGAACTCGTAAGTTTGGGATTTACCTTTAAAAATTTTAGGTTCAAGTTTTCTACGCCTTCGTTGAATATTAATTTATTTCAGGTAAACACTCACATGGGACAGACGCTCTTCAAGTTTGCAATTTTAAAAAGAATTTTTGTTGTCCTAAATGAATAAAGATTACAATAGTATTTTGTGAGACTAGGCAGGTATTTGGTTTTTCCTATTTTATTTGGTTTCGCAGTCGCATCTGGTTTATCAATATTCATACCATGTTTCTATCGATAACTTAAATTTCTTCCAATCATGTTAACAGAAAAATGTGGGAAAGCCAAGCATAAGGATATCGGGTCCCAGATAAAAGAGATCAGATCTTGGAATTGAAGGGATGAAAAAATCAAAGCGGTCGGATAGTTAGACGTTATGACCGGGAAACCCACTTACTTTCAAAGAAATTCCTGCTATTTGTTTTGTTTGTCCTTCCGCAGGTCGGGTTACATTTTTTACAGCCTTTATCTATCACTTACGCCGCTTAATAATCCTGTTATAAGGTCTCATAATATAAAAGACACCATCAATTTCTAAACGGAGCTGTAAACATTGGAAAAGAGTTTCGTTTTGAGTTTGAGAAAAAGTGTTACGTATTTGAAAATTTGGCGTCCGACTTTTTAAATTAAATAGCTGTGAAGGTAGCTACGGTCTACTAATTAATAATTAGTTGGTTTTTCTACGTTTTATGACGTCAATATACGAATACGATTAAATGCAAATAATATTTAGAAGCTTTGTTGTGACGCACCGAATAAAATTTTCAATTCTTGTTAAGAGTAAAGCCTAATAATAATTGCTTGATGACTTTCATAAAAATTTCCTTACGCAAACCCTGAATTGGATATTTATTATAGTTTTTTGCACTCATTGTAATTTTCAATGGCACTCATGCCTTCCTATCTTTCAATCATTTGTTTTTTTTTTGTTTTTTGGTTTAGTCAGGCATTGTAATAAAACAGAGGCAGATTGGCGCCTACAAATCGACCGAAATCCACAAGAGAACATGCAATTCACATTTTTTTGAATTCCTCTCGCTTGTCATTATCTTTAGTTCATTTTAGTTTGCTATTAAGAGGAGATATATTTTTTACTCGATATCATCTACATCATGTTTTTTTATTTTTTCTTAAAATGAAATTTCTTGCTTTAATACGAACTGAATTTATGTTCAGATTTACAAAACTTTTATGGGGTAATTACCAACGAGACATTTATAATTGGAAAGAACAGTTAGTCTAAATTGAAACATGCTCACCTTTAAAGACCTTAATTAAATTGTAATGGCCCAAAAGAAATTTTGGCTGAACTGGAAGTACGAAGCCAAATGGTTTTTCTTGTTGAGGGGGAAATTCTCGACAACATTTGTAATGGGACATCCCGAATTGATTTTGACTTACTCATTTTCTCACAATAGATGATGACGGTTTGCGAAACTTCTTCTGTCTTGAGAGACGGAGCTTCGTCCAGGGTAAAAAAAACGAGAAGTTATGTAGCTTACAATGGTTACTGTGTTGCCGAGCATCTTTGGGCAAGTACCAGAGTTGTAGTAATTAAGACCAAGGACAAATTTAGTGTTTTTGACGGTTATATAAAGAAATTATATGCAACATAAGGACATGATCAAATCATTCGGTGTGTAGAGGAGACGAGATCGATTTTTATTGTCCCTTCTTTGCTACAGAAGATGAGAAAATGAATTTGACTTCTTAAGGATGGATGATACTTCGAAGATCTCAACAAGATCTTGTGATGATTCTTATCATTCGGTTTTTTTTGAGTAGGATTGACAAGGATTATGTTTTTAATTGAGGATTGGATTTCGTTGTTGCATACAACTGTAACCTTAGTTGGGTTATACCTTCTATTGAACTTCGTACTATCAAGTTTTGCTCCCGTTGCAGCAAGAATAGAGAAAGAAACGTTCACCCAGCTGTGCTCTACTACATCTATAAGCTCTGTGTACCTTACAAGCGAATACAGACTTGGTCACTTAGAGGCCTGACGGGCCATGACTATATAGATGAGAGCTTTAAGTGTTCTAGACGAAGGGAACTTACAGTTTTACATAGACTCTGAACAAGGATACCAAGAATATTTCTTCTAGCTAAATGAATGTAGAGGATGTACTTTTGTACTTGTTGTGTTTAATTTTTTTTTCAAATGGGAATTGTGTCTTCTATTTCCTCAAATATCTTTGTCTAAAGTCATTTTCCAAAGTGACAGTTTCTCAAATCGCAGTAGAAATGAAACTATATAGTAGCAAGCCATTTCATTCTATTCTCGAATACTTAATTTTTTGTTTGAATATACTTTAAAGTTCTGAACACTGAAGACGTTATTGAACGAAGAGAGGCAGATGGAAAAGTTATACATAAGATTAAAGGAATTTGAAACGAACGGGAGAAACTAAATCCTATTTGGATAAAGGCGCCAGTCTATAGAAAGTGTCAAGATTCTTTTTATTTATAGCAACTTTCAATCGAAATTGCTTCACTCTTTCAAACAGTTCCATGAACTATAGCAAAATCTTTTTTCACATGAAGATTTGATTTTTTCCTAATACGCTATCACTTTCTTATATTCTTGAAAACAATATTTTTCCAGTAGTCGTTCACAAATTCGTTTTTGATGGACAGAACTCTATTTTGATAGTTTATTAAGAATCTAAACTGTGGAAATGATACCTTTCATGTTTTCATATTTCATTCACTGGCTTTAGTCTGTTACTATATGTATTTCCTAACTGTGGTAATTTATTTTTTGTGTGATTAATGAGTTTTCAGTTGAAGAAATTTTGTCTACCAAGGTATTATTTTAGAACATAATTTTATATGCAAATAATAGATAAGGCCCTTGTATACATTCTTGAGGCACCCCACATTTCAATTAGTGAGATCCTGAATATTCTAAAATATACATTTTATGTTACTGCAATGATATTGAATATATATAAGAAATCCTTGTTCCTTTAATATAATGATAAAAGAGAAAAGTACAAAAGAATAAATTTAATAAACAAAGAGTTTTGATGTGTAGTCTTGCATTCAAAAGACATTTAGTGAAACTACTAAGAACCTTGAAGTTTAGAGTTTTAAAGGAATGTTGTTTCACATAAATAGCTACACTACTCTGTATAATACTGAAATGCAAAATATTTTTACAAAGGAAACTTATAGACAAATGGCTAATATACCCCGTGGCTGGCTGTGTCGCAATTAATTTGTACAGACTACTACTTGGAAGCGCTATTATAGAAAAAGAGAAAAAATTCTTTTAAATAAGATTTTGAATTTCTATGCGCTTGAATCTCGTGAATAGATCAGCGGTGGTGTAGAAGTGTAAGAGCGAAAAAAGTTAATAATTACTCCTAGTTTTTAATTAAGTTGCGCGCTTCGTGAATACTTGATGCATTTATTCTAGAATAGTAGATTTATATTGTGAAAAATGTCGTTTTCATTCTCTGAAAATTCTTAATAAATAATAAATTTTATAAAACCACAAAAGAGACAATTTCTAATCGTGCACTAAACAACAAAAACAAAAAAAATAATTACTAATTTGTTCGACGATAAGGAAGCAAATAAGCGTAATGAAGAGGTAGATTAATTTTCTGTAGTGGTATGATTTCCTTTTCTGTTTTTTGCTCGCGTACTGGCAAGAAATTTAATTTTCTCAATCGTACCTCGACTAAGTTGGCTTTGTCTTAATATTAAATCGATAAATTCATATTAGATTCTAAAGGAAATATCTCTGTGGGTATTGGAAATCATCACCATTCCCCCATTATCATTATTCTCGGAATAATGAATAATATAATCACACCGCATTGCAAAACTGCATTTTAATAGTACTTTACTTATGGTTGCTGTAAAGTCGAGGTCGCTTTCCAAGGCTGTGTTTTATTGCAAATTTGAAATGTTGAGTGTGTTGCAACTACTCGTGGAAACCTTTAGTTTACTGAACACATAAAGATGAATTATTGTTTAATCTGCGAGAATATCTACAGATGCGGATGTGATTTAGTTCAGTAATGTTTCGTTCCATGATTGGGTTGTCTCTAAAAATTTATCTTTCCAACTATTGATGAATTTTTACTTTCCTATTCTTTGCAATTTTTCATTTTACTTGCAGAATCTATTCGTCTGTTATTGATTCTGGCAATTTCGAACTAATCCACGGTAAATACTAACTCTTCCATGCAAATAACAAAAGAATGGATTAAAAGAACCTTCTATGTACTGTAAATTAGTGCATTTAGACGTTTATTAAAACGAAAAGAAATACTTTCTATAAGTATTTATTGATTGGCATTGGCACGTGGGCGAAAAATTGTTAAAAAAGAGAAGTTCAGGGTCTCGATTTTGATTTTTTACATCTAAAAGAATTTCGAATTCAATGATCTCAACTATCAAATATAGTGATAAAGGTCAGGGTTCGAGAAATTCTCTTGTCTTGGTAAGCCTTGCAATCGCTGCGGGCTTTCGAACACGTGTTTTAAATGAATGTAAAGGAAAAAATGTTTTCTAATAATGTTTTCTTTAATAGAATAGGGAATAGATTTTTTTTTCTTTTTTACATTATATTGCAGGTGAAAGTATTTCGTGTGAAAATTGATTTTCTTCGATATACTACTATGATAGAAATAAAAAAATTCGAGTGCCCTAGAAACCTGAAGATGCAATTACTTTGATCAGAGTACGAGGGTGATTCAGATTTCAACTTAATAATGTCATTTTAGATTATTGCGTCACTGTCATACTGACTTGATCAAAGTTCGATCGTGGATGGAATTATATTACTAATAAACCAAATATGCAACAACATATAATCATGTGTTTTTAATTTGTTACTACAGATCTTTGTAATAAGAGCTAATGTAACTTCAAATTGTCTCGTTTTTCAGTTTAAATTATGGGTGAATTTGTAGCATCTTTTGTCAGTACTTTACTGATAATTTGCAAATATGTAGGTACAGTATTTATTTCTAATAATTGAAATATATACAGTCTGCTCATTTTAACTTAACATATTTATGGACAACGCATATTCTATTGAACAAAGGACGGTTATGACCTGCTAATTTGATATTGTAGGTTATTAATGTAAGTTTGTCTTACTTATTGAACTAATAATGGAATGTTACCCCTAAAATTCCATTATTTGCAATATATATTGCCTATCCCATGCTCCTGTTTCTTCAAGGATGAAGTGTCAGCCATTTTTTCTGAAACATCCTGTATATCTGGTCAATACAAAAATATAAATAATCTACCTTGTCGCCATTGCTTGGCGAACTAAAAGTTAGCAGATAGCAGATCTCATTCTTATTTGACTTTTATTTGTGACTTCTGATGCAGTAAATCTAGATGATTTATTGCCAGCCAGTTTTAGATTTCTTTTGCAACAGCATTACCATATAACATTAGCTTTGCATTTCAACCACTTGCACTATATAGAATTGTGTCTGATGTTAACCTACATTTAGTACTTTCGAGAGTCTCTTCCTTGCTACCTTAGTTTGGTCCAAAAGTGTGGACTTAGAAACTCGGGATATCTTCTAAGCATCTAAGTCGTCCTTAAAACTTCATAATATTGTGGCTATTAAGAAGCAACAAGCAATTTTATTTTTCAGTGATGAAACTCTATAAATACCCTATAGAGATATAGGATGTTAACAAGACGAGTAAGTTTCAAAACCATGAAAACATGTCGTTTTCAAATTTAATTTCGCATAACTAAATAACATAAATAAATGAAAGATTTCTATTACATAAAATGTTTGTGATTTTTATGTGACGTAATAATTCCTATTTATAATTCACTAATGACAAAGTAAAAATCCCCTTTCATATTGCAAGTTGTGTTTTGTGAAAATCATTCATTCATAAAATCAATAATCATGCCTGTTTTAATGTTATTTTTATAAGATGAAATGCCTTATCTTACCCGGTTTTTAATGTATTTGAAAACAGTAGCTGCTGAAATACTTGAAAAGTTAAAATAATTGAGAAGGCACTAGAAAATTATAAATTATTATTAATGCTAATATAGGCAACCTGCATACCTCAAGGGTATAAGATGCTGCATAACTGAAACTATTTATTTCGCAAGATTTACTTTGATCAAATTAAACTTGTTTGAAATCAAATTAAAAGTTGTATAAAGTTTACCTTGTGTAAAATAACAATAATAATAATAATAATAATAATATGTAGCTTGTTTATTATTACTAATAAAACTAGTGCGATAACACATAATACATAATATACAAATTTTATAGCATGTTACTATACCTAGAATAAAAGAAATTAAGGAAATAATGTATTAAAAAGATGTTGTGTATATTTATTAATCAGCGTAGAAATAATTGAAAAAGTTCTACGAAAAGTGCAATAGAGATTGCTTTTTATCTTCTTGTAATTGTTAGTTTCCTCTTTCATGTTTTAATTTGTATATTTAGTATTTAAAGTTTTGTAAAGTAAATTACTACTGCTTCCTTTACTTAATTACCCTCGGATGCATTTATGAAAACAGTTTTAGTATTGTTTGTTTTTAAAAAACAAATTTTGTTTTTCACTATATATTAAAACTATTAAGTTTTTGTTTGATGCATTTTAAGAGTTCATGTAAATTATTAGTTTATTTGAAGATTTATTTTTAATTAAGAGAAATTTTTCAGTTACTTGTGATCTTAGACTTTTTAATAATAAATCCATCAAGATTCATGTGGAGAATTAAAATGAACTAAAACGCTGAAAAACAAAAATGGAATTGTAAGCCAAGCAAAGTTTGGTTTAGTATTGGTTGAAGCACAATAACCTTATAGTACTTTGATATTTTACAAATCGACAGGAACAAAAAAGAATTGATTGATTCAAGATGCCGAAAAATATATTACTGCAGAATCTAAGAAGAAAATTAGATGACAAAACCTGAAAGAACTAATTGGTTGGCAGGATAATTATGCCTATGTCAGCGTTACAACATCCATTTGTTTTCTCCATGGCCTTTTTTAACCACATTTTCTTGATGACCTATCTCTGCTTCTTCTGTGTCCAAACGATTTTCATTTTGTGAGTCTGGTTGCCCATCTTGTGATTCATTTTTGCTAAATGATCTAACCATTTCCATTTCAACCATCTACAGTGATATATTAGGTTTTCCTGTCACGTCCATCTTCCAATTCCTTAGTTTCTTTTCTTGCCTTTTCATTCAATAATTTTTTTGTTTTATCTCCTATTTGTTGTTAGAAAGTTGTTCTTCTGTATGTGGGACTCCAATCACCTTCCTTTATACTTTCCAACTCAACTTATTGCTTTTTTGTTCTAATTTCATTGAACTTTGCTTCGATTATTCAATTCTACTTTGTGCTCATAATTGCCTCTTTGAAAAACTATTTTGATATCGATTGATTTTTACTGGGATCAATTTTTTTTGGCCAATCTCCATTTTCTTCATACGTCTCCCCATCATTGTACCTTATGGATGGATACCATATGTACACATAGCAGTTTTGAATCTTAACTGTCTAAGATTCTACAGTCTTATTATCTCCAATGTATTTTTTTTTGTTGTATGTACAATAGGGGACCCTATGCCATTACCTTGTTTAACAATTTTATCTCAAATTTATAAAACTTCATTGTTTATCTTTACTGCTATTTTCCCAAAGACACTATTGATAACAATCTTAACCATTTTCATGTCATATTTCATTATATCGCATCAAAACCTGTTGCTATTGATTTTTTGCCGTTTCTTTCTAAATTAGTGTGTTCGTTTTCTAGTATTCTTTGAATATAGGAAATGTATAAATTGAGAAATTAATATTTATGTTGTGAACTATTTATATCTCGCAGCTAAAATTTATCAAAGCTAAGCTTTGTAAATTGAAAGTGAAGTTTTTCAATCTCGGCGATTCACAATAAAAAAAAATCTACCATGAAAAAATACCTTGACTGTTGTTAAATTGATATATCACTAAAGAGGAAATAGAAATCGCACGTTCATTAAATTACTTTTCTCGGAGTTCTGTTAACACGTGAAACGTTTTTCACTTATTCAGAATGACATCCCTAATTACCCACCCTGTGTTTGTGGGAGTGTTAATACCCTATAATTTGCTTTCCTGTGAATTTGTTGTTCATGCCAGACGAGTAATTCAGTACTCAATTATGCTCTGTACTTTAGCTGTCAATTAGAAAATCGAAATTACCTTTTTTTAAACTTTTTTTCTTAGTTTTAAAGTATATGGGCGCTCACGCGCTATCGATGTGTTGACTGTCGTCTGCTTTGTCACTTACCCATAACTTTTACTGCCATCAAGAGCACGTGCTCTGCATCGACAAACAGATAATAAGTTGGCAACTGCAGACAAAGTCTCGATATATTACTAATATCGGTAATATCTCATGTGCCTTGTTTTCCTCTATTCGATATTAACTGTAGTTTATAATGTTGGCAGAACATTTGTTTCGTTCCTAAAATCTTTTATGGTCATTACAGAATGCTATAACTATCGTTATTGATTTCGTTTTATACGTAGAAGGTGGTAAAAAATGCGTGGATTGCGAACGAAAGGTGAAGACATTCATGGTAATTGAGTAATTTACCACCACCTTAACCACAACAAAGTAGATAATTTGTAGACAAAATAAAACCTCTTCGTACAAACAAAAAACTGAAGAAGTTGCATCGAGTAGAAGGAATATGAAGAAGGGAAAACGTGATCTCATTTGTAACATGGAATTAAAGTCGTTTATTATAAATTGCATGTGGATGAAGAGAAAGGTTTGTTATGTCTCTGAAAGACGGAGAGAGATGTACGCGAATACAAGAGGGGTGTCTTGTTATGATATGACATCTGTGGAAGCCGGTCTCATTTGGAATATTGTAATTTCTAGAACAAATAATAAAAACATGTTCTCCAAGCTTCGTCGTGTGTTATGAGCGTGAAGTGAAATATTTAAAATGAGCTCTATGTGTTTGTGTACGTATTCGTATGCACTTTAGCAAAATTCCCCTCTTGCATACTATATTGTTTTAGTTGCAACAAAGCTCTTTATTTATTGTTGCTTGATAAGTTGCACTTGTGGAGTGCATGTATGTAATCCTCCTAGGCAAATTTATGTTAAGCGAAACACAATATTTACTAATTAAGAGATGCAAATTGATAATAAGCTACACTGAAACTATAAATTCTATGCGACGTTCTATTTTTACGATTTTTATAATTTTATCTTCGAGTTACCCCCGTTTTAGTAGATAAATTCAAGTTGTTTGATGATAACCGCAACGCTGAAGTTGAGGAACGATGACTGCATGGCCGTAAAAACCTGCTATATTTTCCGACTTGTACATGCTGTAGGTATCGCCACCGATACAGTGGCAATGATGTAATTAGGCAAACTGTAACCGCTGACGCGTGCCCTAATTGGCTGCAGACTACCGACCGTAACTGAGCATTAACCTTAGATATAACAGACACTTAACCGGCCATTAATTCACACATACCCGTTTAATATTCTCCCGAATGTAGTTAACTCGTTTGTTTATTTCACCGGTGCTACCGTATTTAATTGAAATGCGCGTCTTCCTAATTTGCTGTTATTTTATTGCCGCTTCCATTTCTGTTATCCCTCTACATCTTAATGGCGCAATGAAAATAATTGCAATGGAAAGACGACCGCCTCTCTACATGGACGCTGTCGCTCTCCTTACTTTATTGAATTCGTTAATAAACGCTTTTATGAAGAATCAAGGACGTAATTGCGGCTTGAAGAAGTCTCTCTCAACAGACGCGACAACTTCGTCATAATTTTATGTATTTGAACGTCGTTCATCTTTTCGGGGTGTGTTTCACCACCGTGTTTGTTGTTCTCTTTCTCTTACTGCTTGATGATTGTTTTATTCGGTTTTTATTGCCAGAAATTAGCACTTCTATTCGAGCATCTTTTGAGAAAATTGTTGTGCGTATCTTGTAGACGCGAAAAAAACGATTCTCCAATCTTTTCTAGCTTTAATTTTTTTCTTTTCTTTAATCAAAAAGGTTTTTAAATCTTTTTTATTTAATTCTTTTTAAAAGTCATTACAAAAAATGCTTATTATTAATAAATATTGAATTCCAATTCAATTTTAAATGATCTTTGAGAATTTAAAAATGTATAACCGTCCATGCGTCCACGAACTATTTCGGTCGGAAGTAAAATAAGTCAGTGTTTGGGCATAGACGAAATGGTTGTCAGATTTTTCAGCTTGATGAATTTTATCGAGTTTGTTGGCGTACAACGAAAAGTCAGAACGAAAAACTTTTTTTTTGGTAGATTTTTCGAATTGAACTAAAGAATATGTGTAAGGCTCGTCGTTATAATAAAGAATGAAGCAACCTGGATTCTAATATCTCTACGCTGGATAGAAATTTCCCAAGTACCAAGGTATTATTTTTATATTGACGCGAAGGTAAATTCTGCAACAGTAGTCCCATGAATCTAATACTTTCGTTAAATTAATCCCCTCCGAGAATCTCGTGGATACGTTACAATATTCCAAAAACAAATTTTCAAAACAAATATGAAGTATTTAGTCGTCATTTACTAGTACGTTTCAAGGTAATTTACTGCATATGTAATTAACGTTCTTTTTTTTTGAAGTATTCCATACACAGATATTTTTATGGATTCTAATTTTTTCCTTTTTATTAACTGATTTAGTAATTAATCCAAGGTTATTTTAATTTGTTTATAAAAAGTCCTTTAGAAATAATTTATACTTCAGTCGTAAAAGTAAATATGACACAGCTTACAAAGTGTAAGGTACGTCACAATCTTTTTTAATATCGAATATTTGTTTCTTGTATTTTAAAGTATGTAAATGCAAAGAAGATAGTTCAAAAAGTCGATAAACTCGTGTCTAAAACATGTAGAGAAAATAGGATCCTCTTAAGGTTTATAAGGATTGTGTGTTTTAGAAGTTTCCAGTTTTGGAAGACAAAACTTTGCTATCGGAGATGCAAAATGTTAGGAGGGAAAATCGCGTTTACCCTATCGTTTTTGTAGAAATATCGAATTTGAATGTAGCGTTCATTAATAAAATCTCCCGACGTACTTCCTTCCTTGTTTGAAAACCGAAAATTAGTTAAATTTACATTTTAAGGTACGTTCATTTGTTTCGTTTAGTATTCGCGTGTGTACACGTAGTAGAGTACGTAACAACATACATCTAAACTACATTTTGAATATATCCTTGCCAGACAGATATTTATGAAGTTTTTGCTAGAAGATTAGTTTCAAAAATTTGTTGGGTTAAAAGGGTGATCAGAGATAAGCTTGCAGACGTTAAAAAAATTACTCATTCTCGCAAACGCGCAATTTTTTGATTAGATCTATGCATGACATGGTAATTGCATTTGATAGATATTATTATGCTATGATAATAAGATGATATTAAACTGTCAAAAATGCAATTTTGCATTTTTATTATCGTACTGTGTTTTGAAATTTGTAGCATATCTTTTAAGGAAATATTCGTGAAAACATTTTATGTAATGTCCAGCGCAAATTTGTCACTTAGAGCTAAATTTATTGCGGACATAAAATTGCTTCTGCATATCTAGAATTCTAGAACAGCAGTCGAAAAGCTTTTCTCATTTTTTTACTTCGCCTGGATGTAAAGATTGTTGATGGCAATTTTTCACTTTGGCCAAGTGAAAAAACGAAAATTTTAACCAGATGACGTAAAAAAAACTTACACTTCTTTTTAAATCGCGAATGTTATTTTTTATTTCAACGAGAAATGTTTATCGTTTATCGACCATCGCTTTCTTTTGCATACAAATATAAAAGACAAAACGGATATGAAATTCCAGTTAAAAGTTTTTGGTTTCGTTTCTAAAATTCTTATCTTCTTTTGCGTTAACGATCGCAACCTTAAATTAACTAAATTAAGTATTGAAGAACCTCTGTTACGGCTGTAAAACTTTGTTATTTATTACTTCCTTAATGTACTGCAAATGGCCGAGTCCATTATTGCAATTTAAATTATATTAATAATTACCTCGTTTTATGGATTGTACGTTTCATCCCTAAACTAACACTTACAAAAGAAATTTTCGCACATTTTTTGTCGATTTCTCCAAAAGAAATTTTATCTCGCCTGCCATTTTAATTTTCTGTGATATGACACCGTTGCATCGACGACAGACAACAGAACCGGGCGTTTATAGTTTGATTTAAGGCAATAATGTTCAACGGTGGATTTGGAGAGTAACCAATATATGCTAGATGCACTTAATGTGGTTGAACTGGTTGCTTGTAAATCAATATATAAAGCTCATTTTGACGGCGCTGCAATGAATCACTTTTATTATTAACCATGCGCTACCGCTGAGATTTCCGCTGCATTTCCTGCACTCTTACGACTGTT
The DNA here is from genome assembly GCA_011009095.1 of Ignelater luminosus. Classification (NCBI taxonomy): domain Eukaryota; kingdom Metazoa; phylum Arthropoda; class Insecta; order Coleoptera; family Elateridae; genus Ignelater; species Ignelater luminosus. Next base: position 127,611 of record VTPC01001091.1, read on the forward strand.
TTTGCTACACTTTTGCGTTTTGCTTTAATATGATTTGTTTTTTTCGTTTAACATTACCCTTTTTTAATTTAATTTCGTTGCTTGCAGACTGCGTGATTAAAATTTTAGCGTGTGGAAGTTGAGGAATTCTACTCTTCGCGTTGCATACGAATTTTGCTAACAATTTGCATATCAAAGATTTTTTCCCCTAAATTTTAAATTATTAATTGCGGTTTCTTTTCAACTTTTTTTGCGGCTTTTGTTATTTTTCTTCGTGTAATAATTTTTAATTTGGTGCGCTCCATGAAGAGGTTACTTACCCCGACAATATTTCTTAATGAATATTCTGTTTCCGTATTGGTTACTACTTTTTAATTATATTTTTTCTTTATTTATCTTCAAACTTTAAAATCTCTGCAAAAAAATATTTCTTTTCTCTTTTAAAATTATAACTATCAAATATGTTTTTAAAAAGTGTGCAGAAAAACCAATTATTTTTAAGATTTGCAGGTTTTTTCGTTTTCCAGTTTTTGCCCGGAGTAAATTTATCTCTACCATTTACAAAATCCTTTCAAATGTTTTTTTTTCTTGTTGCTATAATTTACCTGAAAATTATCAAACAATTTTTTTTAAATAACCTACTTTGGCCTGCGGGTTCTTCATTTGCAACGAATAATATTTGTCTTCATTTTTTTTGGTGGGGTGGACACTTATAGGAGAAGTGGAACTATTTCGGAATTTGTAGAAATTGACCCTTAAATTCTGACGCTCAAATGCGAGATTTTTAATTTTTCATCTTTGTGTTGCAGGTATACTACGCCAAAAAGAAACGAAGAGCGGCCCAAACGCAAGGTGAAGACAGTTCACACAAGAAAGAAAGAAAGTTGTACAACGACGGTTATGATGACGATAACCATGACTACATCGTGAAAAACGGTGAAAAGTTCCTGGATAGGTATGAGATCGACTCGTTAATAGGAAAAGGCTCGTTCGGACAAGTAGTAAAAGCCTTCGACCACGAAGAGCAATGTCACGTTGCAATTAAGATAATTAAAAATAAGAAACCCTTCCTAAATCAGGCCCAAATCGAAGTTAAACTTCTCGAAATGATGAACCGGGCGGATGTTGAGAATAAGTATTATATAGGTAAGTGGACATAAAACTTTTTTTTGTGATGGTTGTAAATAAAACTTTTATAATCTGTAATTTCCCGTTTCCTTTTTTTACAGTTAAATTAAAACGGCATTATATGTGGCGTAATCACCTCTGCCTTGTGTTCGAATTACTGTCATATAACTTATACGATCTTCTTCGAAATACAAATTTCCGAGGGGTATCGCTAAACCTGACGAGGAAGTTTGCGCAACAACTCTGCACGGCATTATTGTTCCTTTCAACGCCTGAACTCAACATTATTCACTGTGACTTAAAACCGGAGAATATTTTGTTATGTAATCCTAAGAGGTCTGCGATCAAGATTGTAGATTTTGGAAGTTCTTGTCAGCTTGGTCAAAGGGTAAATATTTTTTATTTTGATTCTTATTCTACTTGTTTGTCATATTTTAAGATGGCAATAAACGAAAAAAAGAATATTGGAAGAGAAAATTATTTTGTAAATATGCATAGAAGAAATTGTTTCATATTTATAGACCAATCCTATATAATAGTTTGTAATTTGTTGTTGTAGTTCAACATACACTTACAACATCTAAGGTGTAAAAGCCAACCTTCATAAATACCGCTCGGTCCAATTCACCTTTGTGTATTTCTCATTTCTCGTGCACATCATACGAGTAGCATAACCAAATTGTCTTAATCCAGCCCTGCTTATAAACTTTCTTAACCTAAATTCTTTAATTGACATAATTGTGTGTATAATCTATTTCAGATTATTTTAGATGCCATGACTGTTTTTTTCTTTTCTGTTAAGATGATACCACTGTTAATGTGAGACTTCTCTTTACGAATTGCAACAATCTATAAATTTCTCTGACGACAGCCTTCTTAATATTGCATTGTGAGAGCTTATGATTATACTTCTTTTGACTCTATGATGTCTGCGCCGTTAAGACATGTGGAGTAGTAGACTTCACACAAGTGGATAAATAATATATGCAACATGACAAGAGATTGCAATCAACACTATCTGGTCAGAGATGTTAATAGCCAAGGATGGGTATGCTGACAATTGAGTCATATTCATTCGTTTCGAAACTCAAATCTAAATACACTAGAACTTCTTTAATAAATCTTAACTTGCATTAACCTGGAAGCCATATATCTGGGTATAAGACTAGATGCAAAAGTAACCTGGAAATATGGACATACCAGGCTATTGAACATTATCGCAAACTTGCTATTAGATCCATGTCATATCCAGATAGACTGAAATTGAAAATTGCCATCAGCCAAGAAAATTAATTGGCTATGCAGGCGGATTAAAAACTGACAGCAGAATAGGAGCTGAAATTATAAGCTATAGAGATGTAACATTTATGTCTTGATATTCCATACTGAAATATTTGCTATTGATGTCCGTCTTCAGAATGAGTTACCACAGTATGGGTATTATCCTTATTCTAATTGACAACCAGGCTGCCCTTTAAAAGCACTCACATACTATCAGTTAAGATCTAAATTTATCTGGGTCTGCCTATAGAACCCAATAGTGTAACTTTTATGTGGGTGCTTATACACCATAGAGTAAGCAAAAATCACAAGCAGAAGTATTGACTACCGACATTTGTGATCAAGCAGATCACAAATTAGGCTAGAGATATTACTGTAGCCTATGAAAACACATGCACACAATGTACATTCTTAGAGATCTCATATGCAGTCTCTATAATGAGGAGAAGGAAAAACCTCTCATATTTGAGTGACAGGGATTTATCTTTCGAGAGAAATGAACTTCCAAGAAAGTCAGTCACCACACCTGATAGAGATATCTAAATCACTCAACTGAAACTAAATGTAATAAGCAGTACAATAAGCCTATAGCCATAGGCTGCTTCCTATGAGTGCTTCAATCAGTCGATCAATCTTAAAAAGGGGGGTTTTCAATATTTTATAATTTGCAAATCATATTTGCAAATTTTTTCCAAAGAAGCATTTCAGAGAAATAAAAATGTCACTTTGATACCACAATTTTGAATCACATATACAACCTTAGCTTTGTATTTGTCTTACACCGTCCTAATTTTTATACAGGGTGAAATCTGTCAAATTGTCATGGTTCATGGTCAAAATAATCTGGAATGAATTATAAATGTTGCTTGGTAACCTTAATAAATTTCAATCACAAAGAAAATCATTCAAAATTGTAAAAATTTAAAAATAACTTTTTATCTAACTTTAATTTTAATGAAACATATTAACACAGATACTTCACTAAGGTGAGCATTAAGAAACCATGCTATCACATTATACCGTACGTGCGTGCTAGAATGACTTTGATGCTTACCTTGGTAAAGTGTCCGTGTTGTGTTTTTATTACCAGCATATGAAACATAAAAAATATTGGCTGATTTATTCTACCATTATGTGAAATGTATTGTAATGCTGTTCCATTTCATGAATTTTGCATTAATTCTCATAAATATCTAAAATTAGTTAGTTCATTCTTCATTTTCTTGTTCTCCTTTACAAAGATAACCACTTAAGATAAAGCTCCCTAAAACTATAACTGATTTCGTAAAATAGGAACTAAATTTAAAATACAGAACAAAGGATTAATTAATTTTTTTATTATGATTTCCTCCACTGTGACATGTGAAGTACAACAGACATTTAAAAAATTGAAAATTATCCACAATTCTTAAATATTATAGTTTTATAGATATTACACTATTTTTTATGTATTTCAGATATATCAATATATACAATCGAGATTTTATCGATCTCCAGAGGTACTATTAGGAATCCCATATGATTTAGCAATAGATATGTGGTCGCTAGGCTGCATTTTGGTAGAGATGCATACAGGAGAGCCCCTATTCAGCGGTGCCAACGAAGTGGACCAAATGAATAAGATTGTAGAAGTATTAGGCATGCCACCAAAACATTTATTAGACAATGCAAATAAAGCTAGAAAATTTTTTGATAAATTGCCAGGAGATGGAAGGTAAAATCGTTCTTTTTTTCACATTATATCTGTTTCTTTATAACATCAATTTAAATGAAAATTTATTGTTTAGGTATGTTTTAAAGAAGCCTAAAGATGGCAAAAAATATAAGTTACCAGGTACCAAGAAACTCCATGACATACTTGGTGTTGAGACTGGAGGACCAGGAGGACGAAGAAGTGGAGAACCGGGACATTCGACAAGTGATTACCTCAAATTTAAAGATCTGATTTTACGGATGTTAGATTATGACCCCAAAACCAGAATAACGCCATATTACGCCCTACAGCATAACTTTTTCAAGAGGACGACGGATGAAGGTACCAATACTGCGAGTAGTACTAGCTCAAGTCCTGCTGTTGTAAATCTTGACATGTCTACTTCAAGTAGTCAGCACGGTAAGACTTTCTGTACTCGAATATGTACTTAGTAATCAATTAAATGAAAGTTTAAATGAAGCTCTGCTACATCTTTAAGTTGCCACTGCATTAATATATTATTTATCATTCTCATTTAGTTTTAGCTCATTCTGTTTAAAATATTATATTTAGAAGACAAAATTCTTATTTAGTAGTTGACATTGTAAGAGTTTTGAAAACGATGTGAAAGTAAAGCTACATTTGTGTTGTCTATTGTATATGCAGACATAACCGGAATGCAGCGATGACTAACGTAGACGTGCGGTAGTGAACCGCAACTGCACATATTTACACAGGTACTAACAACATAATTCCCCTGTAGATAGTAAACAAATCTTTTATTTTCTATTTTTTTTATTTTTTATGTTCACATTCATTCTCATATTTTACGCTTTAATTTTCATTATATTAGCTAGTCGCTTATTAAAGTTACGTCAATTATTTTGCATTAGCTCGAATATAGTGTAGTAAAAATAACTTTAATTCTGTAATATTTTTATATTTGGCCCTCTATTAATAAATGGGCCTCTCCTATTTATGTTAGCATAATTGTAAATATTAGATTTATTATAATTTATAAATGATTCAAGGTATAACTGGTTTTCCTCAAAACAAAAGGGTTGTATTTTTGAATTTACATACAGTATATGTGAATCACAATGATTACTTGTATTTTATGAATTTAATATTAATAAATTATTATATTTTATTGAACAAAATTGTCATTATAGTGACAGAACATATTTGAAGTTAAAGAAGATTAAAAGTTGATTGTTTTAACTTAATATGAAGTTTGTGATGATTTTTATAGATTGAGAAAATCTTAAGAACAATTTTTTTATAAGATAATGATGAATTTCATCAGAAGTCAATTCATATTTCTACTGCATCTAAAAGCATTTAATTCTAGTAAACATCAAGTCCGTAAGTCACATTATTCTGTGAGGCCTGAGACATGGGGCATTTATGAACAGTTCTTTTTAACAAGATATGACTATTGATGTTTAATTTCTTTATTAATTTTACATTTTCTTGTATTGTTTATTTATTTTGTAAATAGTTTTTCTAATTACTTATCTTGTGTAATTAGTGTAGTCTCTTTTTCTTATATATTCTATCATTGTTCTTTCTACTTTTCTAGTAAAATTTGTATTGTATTATTCACTACACCATTTTTTTATGTAGTTTGAAGTGTTTATTTCTGGTTATTCTAAAACCATCTTCAATCTATTAATAATTGTCGTATGATCGTACATTTCTTTCATCACAATATTTTTGCTGTGTATGATATTTGCACCTTTTGTAACGTCATACATTATAATTCTTGTTTTGAAATGACTGCCAGATTTTTAATTTTCTTTTTTCTTTTTTCTGTAAATTTGTGATTGTTTCATTCTGTACTTATTCTTTTATTGCAATAATAGGTATTCATCAACAGTTTTCTATTAAATAATTAGAAATATCTTGATTTTTGAAATTAATTTATCATGAAAAAATTGCCATGTAAATTAAAATTGAAACAAATGCAGGGTATCTCAGAAGCCAGAAAAAAAATTGAATGTACGTCACCAATCTATTTTTTTCTGTCAAGTTTATTGGCTCAGTAACGTGTATTCAGTTTTTTTCTAGCTATTTGAGTTTCTGAAATACCTTGCATTTAGGTACCTCCAATTTGGGTCACCCTGTACTGTTTGGAAATCGTGAAAGATGTGATGAGTGATTATAAACTAAAATATCAAATCTATATGAACAAATTAATCTCAAGCTCCTGCTAGTAGAAAACATTAGGTTCAAGTGAATTACAAGAAACACATTATGACGAAATCTTAGAGCCAAGTTTTAATTACAATGAAAACTCTGTCATCTTTGTATGTTGAGTTTTTAAATTTTCTATTGTCTAGCATTACATACCAAAATATATTGGTGGCCCTAGCATCATTAACAGGTACCCATTTAGTTTCTTTATGGTCGAAGATTTTTATGACACACTCTAATCTAGTATTCCAGCTTTTATTTCTACCTGCCAAATAGAAACAAAAGACACATTGTTTCAAAAACCAGTTGTAAAATAAATAAATTTGTGCTAATTCTCTATTGAAGTTGAAGTTACAAAATGAAATATACAAAAGGACTTTGCAGTTGTTGGGTCATCCTCAGGTAGGTGCAGTGGACATCTGTAATGTAATATGTGTGATACATGTTCAATGTAGCAACCGGAAGATGGCCAAAGCATAAATAAAAAAAACTGTAGGGATCTATTAAACCAATAGATATTCTAATTTTGTAAAATTGTTTGACATTTCAAACTATTAATCTGAGAAGAATGTCATTACCGTTGTTCATATGTTTCAATCAAAGAAATGCTTTTCACTTTCTAAAGACTGAGATGGTGTTAATTTCTGCTTGTTCAGCTGATGCCTCGAATGATTTTACTGCTGCAACTGTACTTGTCTTTTTTAATCACAGGTTGAACAAAAATTTGAGGTTAAAAATCTGCCCACCACCACTAACTTTGATAGCACTGAGAAACTCGGCCTACAATTTGTCAGCAGCTTCTTTTTAGTGATGTCAACTAGTCATTGAGGAACCTACTTAGTTAGAATGTCAGCTGCTGTGTGTCTCTGAACATGTCCAATATATTCTCTCTTAAATACACATTAATATCATTTTATAAGATAGTTGTGTATTATATTTGTTATACAAGGTCTGACACAAAAATAACAAAACAGAAAGTGCAAATCTTTTTTAAAGTTCATATACAAAATTGTCACCATTTCCCCAATAGTTTCATCACCTTTACCATGACTACCTCTTCTTTTCTCTTGCAATGTTGAGTTTCTTTGCGCAGAGACTTGATTGTTAAGAACAAGAAGGCCCAAGATATGGTGAATACAGAGAATGTTCATTCTAAGTCGATATTTTTACTTGTTAAAGTCTGTTTCACAGTGATAGAATTTATGTTGCATACAAATGCACAAGTTATCTATGTTAAACTCACCAATTTTGAAAGTTCAAAATAATAATCTTCTTTCACGCGAATTGAAAATACTTGTACTTTCTACAGAATGTGCAAATCTCAACTTTGCTGTAAATCACAGTCAGTGACAATACTAATTTCTATGCAAGTTTGTCTGCATTGTAATCAAAGTTTCTTAAAAAGTAATTTCAATAGTACTGTGAATGTTGAGTTTGAATATTGCCAGCGTAATTATTTTTATGCGAGACCTTGAAGACTTGCGTATGTAAATATAAAAATGCAACCTACCATTATTGAGTATTATCGTTTTATATAAATAATTCGTATATGATAAATATGACAAATTACAATTGATCTAATTTAAATTACAGGGTTAAACCTAGTAGGTCGTACACGTGAGTATCCAAATCACTCCTATCAGCCCGCAAGTTACACAGCAATGGAATGCGATCCTTCACCATCGCGGCATCCGCACCGGTCACGATATCAGGCACCTATAATGGGTTTTGGACCGTCGTCCCTTCCGTATCCGCCATACCCAGGCCATGTCATCGCTGATGGTACTCCTCCTAAGCACAATGCTCCCGTTAACGGCCCTACTTCTGCACAAGGCGATCGTGATGATAGCCCAATGGTTGGCGTGTGTGTCCAACAGAGTCCTGTTGCAATACATTAAACAGAATTTAAATTGTAGTGAAAAAAAGTTGAAATTGATTCTTGAATGGAGAATAGTGACTGTAAAACTGACGTATACCACATTTCGGAAGTAATGGTGATTTTTATAATTGATATGTGTTGTATGTTTAAAAATATTTTGTCAGTGCATTTTATAAGACCGGGATGTCTTATTTAAAAATTAAGAAAGAAAAATATATATATAGAAAGAAATGCAACAACAGACTGAGAGCTTGTGCTCTGTTGTGATTGTGAATCTTTTAGACTACATCACTCATTGATCATTATTCGATTCCAAGGTTTTTAAATCGTCTGGAGATTTTTATTGCTCTATAAGTAAATAAAGTAATTTATGCTAGTATTTAAATACATGAGTAAGAATAGTGAAATATACAAAAAGTATGTATACATGTTTCCTATGATTTCTTGTAATTTTAAGGCAGTTGGCTCTGGTTTCTGCAAAATGTTACTGATTTTCTGTTGTTTTGTTTTCTTGACTATTGTTTTGTTTTAATATTTGGCCATACATTGCGGCGCCCTCGTGTGGATAATTGTATGTAAACTGTTGTACATTGTAGTTGATAGTTTTTATACTACCATAGGAATAAACATACATCTTTTTTTTAAATAGTTTATTAACTGTACATATACATATAATCTTGTTGCACTTGTGTATGTTATGTCTTTCATACAATGTACAACATATCTAAATATGTTTTTCTCTCCACTGTGTCGACTAGTTGATTTTGCTAAGCAATATTAAAGTTAAACAGTATATTTAAAAATAAAACAAACCAGGGCCTATCCAATCCACTACCGCAATACAGTGGTGAATGTGTTCAAATATGGTAGCAGTTTGTACATGAAGATTGGAAGCTTTACTTGCAGTATTTATTTTATATATGTGATCTGTCACAAATGTTGATTCAAACTCTTCTTGCCTTTGTAATTGTTTTTGAGAGTGCTAAGACAGCTGGATATTTTCATGTCACATAAAAGACTATTTAGTGCAAAGCTTCTTGAAAATGCTAGATAATTAATTAATTACCATGTTTGTTATAAACTGAAACTGATGTGAACAGAAGTGTGCACTAGCAGTATTAACAAGATTATTAAAATAGAAAGAGACGTTTCCTGACATTAATTTGAAAGAAAAAAAATTATTTTAAAATGGAAAACAATTGAAAAATATATTCTCTTACCTACATACATACATACACACACAAACAACACACACACACATGCATATTTTGTAAATGCTGCAAGTGGTTAACCAAACAATTTTGTAAATACCTAACTTAATCACTAGAGTTGTATTTATCAAATAAACACCTATTTATTTAATTTGCAAGATCATGTGCAGTCATAACCATACACATTTAGTTCAAGGGGAAATTATGCAATGATAACGATGACATTGTAGAACAGTTTGATAGTGTAAGTTATGCATATTGCCATCATCTATGAATTCCTACTTGCTCTTTGTTATTTAAATAAAAACTACATGAATATCTTTGTTTATATTTACCTTACCTATGAATAGTTTTGCGAAATAAAAAGTGATCTTTAATATAGTCAATTGAATTAACATTAGTAGATTACTCTCTAGCGACTTACAAGCAAGGACCCAGACTCAAATCGACTAACGGTTAAGAAGAAGAAGCTCTAAAAAGCAAAATAGTAGTAGGTATATTATTTAATAGTAGCCATGTAGTAGCTATTCCATTACATGAGGATGAATTTCTAATTTGTAAAAAAAACTACAGATGGCCATGGTCCAATATTCTGGCTGGCTGGCTGTCTGCCTCTGTCTGTCTGTCTCTGCCTGTCTGTCTCTGTCGTCTCTGTCTCTGCCTGTCTGTCTATATATATATATATAGCCATATATCATATATTACTCAAAAAGGAAAATTACTAGTAAATAGATTAGGAGCTGCAGCTAGATTAACGTGGGGCTTGAGGGGTAATTCTGCAGCTAGGATATACGAAGGGACTATACAGCCAGGAATTTCATATGCTGCCGAAATATGGGCAAGGAATTTAAAAGTTAAACAAAAACAAAAATTATTGAGCGTACAACGAATTTTGGCAGTTAGAGCGGCGGCAGCATACAATACAGTATCCATGGAAGCAGTGTTAGTTCTTAGTCAGGTTACGCCAATAGATTTATTTTTAAAAGCAGAAGTAGATAAAAACAAAATTTCTAAGAACAGATCAGAGGGAATTTTAGAAGCATTAGGTTTGCAAGGAAGGGAAATAGAAAGTAAAGTAAATATAGGTGATTTAGGACATCCGGCAGAGAGGTAAATTTCAATTTTTTATTGGAAATTTGGAAAGAGAGGATTTCATACAAATATATACTGACGGATCTAGATTAGAAGATGGTAGTGCAGGCGCGGCATATGTTATATATAACGAAGATAGGGAAATTAAAAATGGGAAATTCAAATTAGGATCGGGCTGTTCGATTTTTCAATGCAAACTATTAGCTATTAGAGAGGCATTAAAGTACATTAGGGAGAATAATTTCGCATTTAGGGAATGTACTTTAAATAGCGATAGCAGATCAGTTTTATTAGCGTTACAGGGAATGCGGCAACCAACTAATTTACAGGCGGAAACATGGAAAATATATAGGGAAGTGTTAGAAACAGTAAGAATTAGATTTAGATGGATAAAAGCACATATAGGAGTGATAGGTAATGAAAGGGTAGATGAGTTAGCCAAGCAAGCAGCTGCAGAAGTAGGAATTAGAGAAATATTTAATGTTGCCTCTAGATCATTAGTTAAAAGTAGGATTAGGCAAAATTTAAAAGATATTTGGAATGATAGATGGAAAAAGGCAACTACAGGTAGATTAACACAAAAATTTATTCCAAACACAGAATTAATGAGAAAAATTGGGAGATTAGACAAAGATGTAGTACAGCTGCTAACAGGACATGGGAATTTTAAATCTTTAGTTAAAATAGGTAAATTAAACGAGGACGAAATAGGATGTACATGCGGAGAGGGAGAAGATACCGCGGAACGCGTACTATTTACATGTAGGTTAGAAAGCAGAGCTGGGGAAATAGGAAATAGAAACTTAATTAAAATAGGTTATAGGTGGCCATCAAATATAAATGAGGTAGATTGTTTAACTAGTAAACTCGAATGGTGGGAAGAATTAAAACGCTACGCGAAAAAGGTAGATAGATTGAAGGCGCCGACGCGAATTTAGAATTTAGAAATTTTTAGGCATATGAGTTGATAATTCTACTCCCCTCGAAACGCCCTAATGCCGTCCCACCGACGAAGCCGGCCCACCACCGATGCTTAACCCTGCGGGCTTCGCCTCGAGAGGTTAACCTATGGAACTCGAACCCGCCACGGACCGCCTGTCTAGTAACCTCGCCCGAGTAAGAGCGCTGCCCGGGGCTTCCAAGGGAGCGGGGCTTCTGGCAACAATGGAGCTAGACGCCCTGTCCGTCGTTGGGCCGTCCGTCACGTAGATACGTCTCGTTGCCAGCTTCTGAGACGTTGGCTAGGTACCCTGACGAAGCAGCAATCCCGGACCGCTCGGGTTAGCTAGCGAAAGACGAGCGAAAAATGTCGGGAGAGAGCAACCGGGAAAGAAGAAGGGACGACGCTAGCGGTGGAGAGGTGAAGGTCGGTTGGTTAGTGGACTCTGGGGGAGGGGCCGGAGCGTAAACAGAGGATTCTTAAAGACGCATCTTGAAGTATTAAATAGGTAAAGAAGCAGTACGGTAGAGTGACCCTCTACGGCTCGGTGTGTCTTCTTTTATTAAATACGTAAAGATAGGGTCAGAGGGGAAAGAGGTTGGCGAGCTTATTTTTGACAAGCGGTTTAGGACTACTTTGAGATGAACCAATTTAATTGAGCACGTTTTATTTACAGCATGATTATTATATAGCATCGTAGAGAATGTAATGTCGACGAATTAACGTATGATGGAACGTTCTCTACGATGTATTGCGTTATCCTAATCGGATTTCGTATATTTTCCAAATTTACATGTCTGCCTGCCCGCCTGCCTACCTGTCCGCTTGCCTTCCTGCCCGCCTGTCGGCCTGCCCGCCTCTCCGTCGGTCCGTCCGTCCGTCGGTCTGTCCGTCTGTCGGTCTGTCTGACATTTTATCCTCGGATGGAATAATAGTATATTATAATCAATGGGCACTAATCCGAGTGAAGAATGTCCATTATGTGTGAGTCGAATACAACGTGTTATCTACGATTCTAACTGAGGGAGGCGATGTCCCAAATTCTTTAATATGTAGAAGGCAGTGAAAGGAAACAATCTTCACAAACAGAGTTTTAGACCTAGAATACAAGGATCCTCTGAAGATGATGCCTTCTTAATCTTTTTCTCAAAACCTCTGATAACAGTGGTAAAATCTTGATATTACTAACAATAATGAAGAAAATCTCAAAATACATTAAGTAGGTTTCTGCTCTCATCATTAACCTTAAACATTCTCTTATTACCATGGTACCCGATTTTGTCCTTTTCCTTTTTGTTAAGATTAGATAAAGCTATACAACTTTAAATTTTTAAAGAAGCTTCATTAGCCAGTGAAAGAAGAGTAGAAACCAGGTCATTATCTTTCCATTGAAAAATGACTTAACACATATCAAATTCATTATTTTATGCTTTAAAACGTTACATCCACCATAATTCTAAAACCCTTTTCCTAGCAATCAAGTGATAAAACGACCAAGAATAGATAAAGGGAGTGAAAGTGCTATCAGTGCGTTACAAATATAAAAATTTAAAGATCATGAAGCCTCTTATGTTTCAGATTTCACACCCTGTATCTTGCAAACAAATCGGCCGAATCTAAATATTCAAATGGGGCAATATGGAGAATTGAAAGGCTGTTCTAGTGATTGCCACTTGAACCACCTTCCCATTACAAATTCTTGAGGGGTTGACGCCACCCTCTAGGGAGCTGAAGTTTAGGGTTTGAATTGTATGTGAAAAAAGTTATTCAGTCTGTTTTGTTTTCGTTGGGCCACCCTCCATACAGAGTGTAGAATTGGACAACACATCATACAGATTTCAATAGTAAATTTGTAATGTCAAATTATTTGCTGCCCAAATTATTTTAGAGCAAAAGTTTAAATAGGTTTTTTGTAGAGAAAAAAAATACTGCATCTGCACATGTCATTGATTTTTGACGAAATATAAAAATTTCGTTTCTGAATTCATGCATTTTGTCTGTTGCCATGTTCCCGTAACTTTACAGGATATGTTATATATGAAATCAACTTAGAATTTTATCCTGATTACAGATACCTAAATGGTATTTCAATATCTTGAATACTTTTCTAGATAATTGAGATCTAAATTCTTTTTATTAAATTTCATCATGATCATGCTTACATTTTCACTGGTAATTTTAAATATTACACATAGAGTAAATAAAGCGATGATGAAAATAGAGACTTATCTTGTGAAATGCCAACATTATGTTATCCGGGATGTCTTTTTCCTTCTCTCCTCAAGTCTGTTCAACTTCCAAAGATAAGCAGAAGTAAAAAAGTAAGGATTTTCAGTTAGAATAAAGTCCAATATAACACTTTTAAAACATTTTTCTTTAGCGCATGTTCTAAACATATGCCTTCTAAATAGCTAAAACAATTTTTAATCAGGAATATTGGTAATAGAAGAAATAATTATTCATTAACTTGAACTTATCCCAAAATGTGATGGAGTGAAAGAAAAGTTGAAGAAAGATTTAAATTGAAATATATCATCTACTCTACTGAAGTTTTTGTTTGGAAATTGTAGAAATTATTTACTGTATCACTTGCGATTTTCAATCTACAGTTATAAATTTGACACAAGTCGAGGGCAATTAAACAACGCAAAGTAATTGCAAACAAGATTTTTCCAATTGAACTTGAAAAAATCTTTAACAAGTGAAATTTAATGTAAAAATTATCTTAGAATAGAAATATGATAAGATGTCTGAAAATATTTTGGAAATATAACATGAAAGAAAATAATTACAAATTCTTCAGGAACATAAACAACACATATGAAGTACAATCAATAAAAATATAATTCGCTAAATAAAATTATTTGTTTGAAGAAATCAAATTGTTACAATATCAAATTCTCCCCATGCGATGGCAATTAGGATAGTCCTGTGGTAATAATCTTTTCAAATACTTTTAAGTGGGTATTAGAAAGTACATAAAGGTAACTCAGTGATTGGCATTGTAAAACACTTCAATAATTGAAATGACATATTCTTCAATAATTTGTATTGGAACTTCTGTCATTGTTCATATTCAGGAGCATGCAGTAAGGGCAGGCTTTTTAAAATCACTTATGGTAGTTGAAATGTTGCTGCTGCTGTCGATCAACAGGAGCTTAACATAGAGTCAATGCTTAGAGGGGCATATTAGTACTTATCATCATTTTACACAGTTATTTTAGAAAGTATTTGTCAAATTTATTTGTTAAGTCAGAGCATAATTTGGAATCTTGAACACTTCAAAGTTTTTAAATAAAAAGGGCCGATTTTGCACAGAAAAAAGATTGAAAGCTACTTATTACAAAATGTGGACTAGAAAAAAAGTTACTCGACTTAATTGCTAAAATATGTACATGTCCAGGAAATAGGGATGCAAAGTAACACTAGGCTTAACATACTCTGGCACTGACTGCATCACATTAATCAAGAACGTTTCTTATTTTTAATAGTGATACATAGCAGTTTTTATTATCTTTTTATAAAACTAATTACAGTAATTCATATACAATAAGAATTCAAGTAGATATCTAATCTAATAGATAAATTTTATTACACAAATCTTGTAGCTATTGCTAATAGTTTAGTATAATCTGCACCTTTCGAAAAGGTTTTTTCTTTTAATATTGTTCTAAGAATAGTTGGGATTGGTACGTGAATTCTTGTTCCTAAAGGTGTTCCATTATCATCAATTAATACTAAATTGTTACTATCAAACTTTGGTACTTTAGGTTGTTGATTTTGCTTTAAACCGACTAATATTCCTTTCTTCTTTTCACCTTTTATCGCTACAAGAACTTTATCACCTACAACATTGATAGTTATATTATTATCATGCATTAAATTTTCTTATATGATCGATTACCTATTTTACCAACTCCTGTCTTATTATAAACGTGAATACATTTTGGTGGTTTACCCTCAGCCATAGCTCGTTTACCTATTTCACTATTGTCGACAACTCGAAGCCTAGTCATTTTTTGTATTTCCAATCTTGTTGTGGATGTATGGAAGTTACTATTAAATTGTATTACTCTAGTTGTTAGCGATGGTATCTTAGTTTTTAGCAACATTGTTTAGTTCTAAAATCTTTCTAAATATTGTGTGTATTTAAAATGTATAACCTCAAAAAAATAGGTTATGTAGATTTTCTAACCATACTTAATCTGATCTTTGTGAGCGCCATCTGTATATTGATAGAATAAGATGCTCTTTATTCAAAAGAAAGATACCTGTAGAAAGAGCAAATATTTTGAAATTCTGTAAAATTTTTTATTTTTTTTAATTTCATAAATTTCAATTTTAAGATTTCTTTACTGGTAACTTTACTTTTTTTTTGCTGCTCTCATAATACAAAACGTAAATGAAATAAATTCTCATTCTAAATTAGAAGAGAAGTGAAAATAATAACACAGAGGGACAAAAAAATTTTTCCTGCTGCCTTAGTTTTTAGAGTGAATTTAGATACACTAATGTAATAAAGTTATTTTGTTCGAATTGACTCTAGTTCTCATGATAAACCGTACTATCAAAAATATTAAAATTTTTAGTATTCTAACCTCGTTAACGTGTCTTATTCTAAGTATATCGTGACAAATATTTATTGTTGCCTGAGAATTTTACCTAAAACATCTTGTTTATCATTTTTGATTGCTAAAAATATCAGTTGGTTTATTTATTTGCTTTATGAAGCTTGTGAAAGCTTTGAATAAGAATGGTGGTTGCTTCAAATATATTTGTCAATCATTTCCTGGCCTCAGTATTGAAAAATTAAAAGCAGGCCACAAATCCGTACTATTGTAAACGACAATGATTTCACAAATTACATGATTTGAGTTGAATTGGAAGCATGGAGAAGCTTTGTATCAGTCGTCAAAAATTTTTTGGAAACCACAAAGCTGCAGAATATTCCGAAATAGTCGCCAAAATGTTTAAGAATTTTGAGAAACTGGGAACTAATATGAGTATCAAAATACATTTTTTTGGATAGCTATTTGGATAGATTCCCTAACAACCTGGGTGATTACAGCGAAGAACAATAGGAACGGTTCCACCAGGATATCAAGATAATGGAGAAAATATATCAAGGCCGGTGGGACAGCCATATGATGGTGGACTACTGCTGGACCTTACAAAGGGATTGTCCTGACCAAACATACAATAGACAATTATATAAAACACGTTTTTCCTAACTTCCTGTAGTTTTCTAAGTGTAAATCAAATTTTTCTCTTTCTGAATGTGAATGTACAAAGCCGAGAAACTAAATCTTACATTTACCTCCTGACTAGATTTCATTTATGATGTAATTTATTTTACCATAGCTAGCACATAAATTAAAAATATTCAATGCTTTTATGCAATGGATGAGATGGTTTTCAGTTATAGTCTCAGGACGAAAGCTGCTACAGTCGGAAAACGAGATTCGTCTGGTTAGGACGTTGCTTCTCTGTTCTATTGCTTTTCTTCTACACGCGGATCAGTCATGGCTACTTCTCCAATTCTGTCTCCTCCTCACTGATTTCTTTAAAACTTACAGTGATCAACATAATGCATTATTAATTAAACAAGTCAAAACAACGACAAAACATACCAAATAGTAGATGGGTGGAGCAGATGATTGAGGATATACACATAATTACTTAGGATGAAGTGGAGAAAAATGAACAACGTGCATAAATCCCATTATCTGACAATTTCAGTAGGTAGGCTGTTGGAAATCTAAGACAGATCGTGAACCACCATAAATGAAGAACTAAGCCCGAGTGTGGCTACCGTAAGTGATTTGGCAAAAGGTAGAACTCTTCGAAAGAGCGTATTGCACGTAATCGAAGACCATCACAGATGTCAATTTAATTAATATTTTGAGCATGGTCAGAAACGTAGTGTAAAATGTTCTTTGCACTACAGTTTAATTGGAATTTTTCTGGGCTAATTATTTTGAAGAAACATTTTTTATTGTTTGTGAAAAGCGGTGTTTATGTGACTTTAGAGATTAAGAAGACTTTTAAGAAGTTCTAATCTTTACTAAAACCGGCACTTTAGGAAAGTGAACCATTGTGTTTAAGACAAAACTGAACTTTACTTCAATCTTATTGGAAAGTAAATTTATCAGATATTATGTATTTCGAGATATTCCTAAATGCGATTCACTGCCGAAATTGAGGTTAGTTGCTACCGGGTTGGAAGACCAAAACGTTAATAAATTTGTATGAAGGTATTTTTATTGATTTAAAAACATTCATATCAAATACTGAACCAGCATATTTAGTTAACTGCAAAAAGCAATTGAGGATAATACCTGATGTGACTGCGGCTGCAAAACATAATAATCTGTTTCACTCGTTAAGTACCTTGCTCTATAAGAACAAATGTAAGACATGTGATGCTGTCGAATGGAGCTTGCATCTGTTTCAAACAAACAAAGAAAACGATTTTTGAAAAATGGATTATATTTTTCTTCAAAACGAGATTTCTGATCATAAAGACAAATCTTTTTCATAGCGTATAGCAAATAGTTAAGGTTTTCGGGCTCAAAAATTCTTATAAAAATATTCGCCCAGAAAGAATTCGGCTTAATGCATTTCTAAAACGCCAACATAAGTCAAAAGGTAGTACAAAATTTGACCAGCAGTAAAAAAGTATTGAGAAAGTGCATATTTAATAGACAATAACATCTAAGATCAGCCTACAAGAGTATTTAATTGAGACGAAAGGGTCGAAGTCAAAAAAGGTCTTGGCATTGAAAGGTGATGAGAATATGTAAGTGCAGGAGAACAATGACTGGGTCAGTCAATTCTATTGTTTTTTATTTATGTAATGCAATATACTTTGTTTTCTCTAATACTTACCCTTTCTTTTGTAATTTCTGAAAAAGTCATTTTCTTTAACGAAGTGAAGTTATTAGAAGTTCTAGTAGAGAATGATTATTTTAAAAATTATAAAGAAGAAAAGGTAATTTAGTAAATTTATTTTTTATATTTATCTTCATAACTTAATTTTAGTTAGTAATACCTATTGAACAATTTATTAACTTCTGCATTTCTAAATAATAGATTTTCTTATTCCCATTTAAGGACTACTACCTTTACACGGGTCATTGTATTTTATACAAAGTAGTAGTGTGAACGAGAACATAAAGGGCTGATATTTTCATTGAAGCAGATGTGTAAATGTCAGGTCCAATTTTGTGGCCGAGGTGACGAGCTTTCAAGAAGGTGTGGACAGCCATAGAACGATTGTCAAACAAGACATCACTCAAGTGCAAACCTTTGTTGAAGTATGTTGAATTCAAAGAGTACAATTCCTCCTTATTTTCTTTCACGGAACTAAATTTTATGATGATAGGGATAAAGTAAAAAAAAGCTTTTGCTTAATTTTGACATGTTTAGATATAAAAAAATTGCTGATATGTAACTTTAGGCGTAATACTGAAGATTAAAAAATGAAAAAGAAAAAAACTAACGTCCTCATTAATATGTAGTTATACCAAAGGTATTTATGAGGATTTTCTAATAGGGGATTTGCAATTAGAGATAATTATACAACTGCAGCACTACTCTCTTCCACTTCTGGAACTCAAGAGTAGTCCGAGTTGCGGCGACCAGATTAACTAACGACGTTTAATTGGATTCGTGCTGTATTGATTTATAAAACCGCAGTTTTTTGTTAAAGAGAATATTGTAATTTTGCCAGTTTCTTAATGAAGAAAAATGTGCTCCTTATATAACTTTTAACCTATATAATAATCACCAAAAAATGTGATGTTATTATTATTAGTAATACATGAACGTTTATTTAACGTATTGGTTGAGTTATTTTTACTTTTATTATTAAGATAATATTTTTGTGAACGTTTTCTCTTCAGCTTATTCAGAAACAATAATCTCTAATGCGTTTGTAAAGAAGTTGAGAGAAATGCCATGATAAATAGTTATTACAATTAAATATCAATATAAAAATGCATGTCAGCAATGCAGGCCTAATAAAACGCACAACATATGTACTAACTGTAACTGATCATTGTAACTTTTTATCGACTACAACTTTTTATATGTCTATTTTTTCAGACCTCTTTCTTCTGCAGTTAGTCCCCTTACACTTTTATTCTTTATGTACGAGTTGTTTTTAATTCTCAATAACTACAAGCTTTTCCCCGAGTTTCGTGTTTTACTTAGTTTGAACGATAGTCTTTTTTAGAGATGACACAGACCGTGAAATATCTTTTCAAGATTATTTGACTCCTCTGTGGAATTTTTGAGGTTTTATATTTTGTATCATTTTGTTCTGTTTCTGAGTGCGTTTTATCCATATGGTATTTTAAGTGCCAACCAACAGCAGAGTAATATAAAATCATTTTCGATTGAGATTTACAAACATAAGGCACATGTTCTTTCTATTTGTCTTTCATTCTAAAACGAAACCTAGAACATTTTCTTTTTTATAAAACTTCTTTTGTCTGTTTATATTTCCAAGCGCAAGGCTATAACATGTATCTTAATTTTGCTGAATATGGTTTAAGCAACTCAAAGACCAGCATTTCTGTGTGCTGCAATTTTGTTCAAAGAAACCTAACAAAGATCATGAAGGCCAAAAAGGATTTCCAATTTGAAGGCAGTCTCTTCTTAGAACAAGAAGATGTTCAAATTGATAGTAGAGTGAGTGCCAAAAACCAGAGTTGTTTTCTTTGGAATACTGTAAACGATAAATATCTGCCTGCACAAATCATATTAATGGCAAAAGATAAAGCCTAAATCGAAAAAATGTCCTCCAACCGGTATCAATATTCTGAGTGGTCGACTAATAGTATTTATGCGCAGTTATAATTATAAACTAACTAATCAAATTAAATCAAAAATATCTTTGTCTAAATAATTGTTGTTGTATCTTATCGTAATCGTCATACTGATCAGGATGAATCTAACGCCATTATCTTGGACATGATTGTTATTGTGCTTCTTTTTAATGAGCTATAGAAATCAGAGATAATTCAACTTCAACTTCGACAGATTCACACCCTATACCAATTCTAAATCTGCAGTGTAAATATTTTGCAAACTGATTGTTATTGCTACTTATAATTTAAATATAGTACTGACAAGTAGTATAGAGTTGAAATTTCATTAAGTGTGGTGTTAGAGTGAATTGTTATTAGTGAAAAAATAATTACAGCTGAACTAAACATAAAAGAAAATTATGTAATAATAACATCTACAATAAAAGCATTTTGTATTACATGAACTATACATTCTAGTGAATAAACTTAAAAATCTTTTGCCAGTTAGTCAAAATCTACGTTAAAAAATATTTCGCTTTTCGCCATCTCACCAATACCTATATATATGGGAGAGATGCTAAATTAGTAATAAATATGATAACTACATTCTTTTTTTTGAATTTAGACCGATGTACAGTGGCTGCTAGATGTGATATACCCTGTACTTTATATAATTAAAGTAATTACTTAATTGAAATACTTAAATAATATCTAACTTGACAAATCATACTGCCTTACTATGCTGCGTATCAGTGGCGTGGCATGAGGTTCTCACTACTGTAATGGTTAGGATTATCAGATGCCTAGATGTACAAAATTGTAACTACTTATCTTTGAAATTAAAAATTAAAAATGCTCCTTCCCCAAATTATATGTACTATGCACCTATTTCGTTACTCAATGCAGTGCAAAAGAGACTAAAGTAATCGTTTGTTTTGGCGATTACACGGCAAGCTATGCTACTATAATATTTATAATTAAACGGCCAATGAGATTTAGATCATTGCACATATGCCACCGTATGCAGATTTGAGCACCCACGCAAACGGTGCAAGTTAGCGATCACACGGAGTTAAGTCCGTACCAGCAAGCATTCTGTCTGCAGTGTACAAATTTAAATGATTTTACTTGGACGTTAATCAAATATTACAAAACCTTTTCGCTTTTATATAAATATAGTATAGTATTGTTTTTCAAAATATTAAAATTAAAACATCTGGGAATGCAAAGCATAACCACAACGAACTCCGTTTTGTTACTTTTTTTTAAAACTTCGGCGGCAATTTTGACCAAGTTCCGGAGATGAAATCAAAAAACTAAAAATATACGTTTGTCTTATTCTTTGATGTAGAATACGATTCTAAAGTAAAACAACTTTTTGAAAATGTTCTAATTTTCGGCGGCCATTTTGACTACGTTCCCGAAGAGTTATCAGAAAACGAAGACACCACTTGGTCTGTAGTTTTTTACGTAGAATCTAAATCTGAAGTCAAAATTTCAAAATCTGACAAAAAATGCGGGCAGAGAGACAGGCAGACTTCGCAAATTCAGTAACGATTCCTTCGGAGTTCGTTGAATATTATTTTCCCCTAATAAGTTAAAAAAAAGCATTTTCTTTTTTTCTCAACTGTAATCGCCGATTACAACGTTTGCATTAACACTTCGCCACTGCTGCGTATTTTTTGGAAGAACACAAAATTGAAGCAGTACCTATTGCGTGGCTGGATGCATCAGTACAGTAGGCATAATGTGCTGGTGGTTACTATCCACGGGAAATTTGCAAATACTGTTTGAACACCATTATGTCACATCTCTCCCATTTGCACGAGAGAGATGGTGAACGTCCTAACGATAACACTGTACGCGCAAAGCAAAATCTTTTTAGGTTAGAATATGTATTTAGATCCAAACATTAAGTATAACTATTACGTAACATCAAAACAACAGATTCTGGTAAATACTGCCTTACAAATATTATGTCAAAAAAATACCACCCTTTCACAAATTTTAATTTGTAATTGATTTGGGTCTGTTAATGCAAATTTATATTGATATGTCATGATACAATATGGCACTGTAAATTAATAGTTTGACCAGGTTGGTTGCGCCATTTGTTGGATGCTTTAAGAATTATAACCGTTTGCCGTCTCAGCCAGTGTAATTATCTTTCTCGGGTTTACCTTAATTAAAGGATGAGTACAAGGTAGTTTCAAAGCAGTAATGGGAACTATTACTAGAGTAACAGTGGATTGCAAATGGTTGTCACCAAACCAAAAAATAGAAGCACCGAAAAGAATGTTTCGAATAAACGCTACAAGTAACGGGATTGAAATAGGTATCACGGAAAATTGAAAATTTGAATTGGAGATGAACATCGATATTCCAATGAAAGAAGAATTAATTAACATCTTAACATTAACACAAATGAAGAATGGCAATGTCATGATAATCGCACATATCTAATTAGCAAAATCTTAAGATTCAGCTGGACGATCTCAATGACCTCAATGACTGGAAAAAGGTATTATATCGTAGAAATATCAGAAAAGGAGACTTAGAAAATGCCAAAATGGAAAAGGAAACAGCCTTCTAAAATGCATTTGAAAAGTCTTTTGTTGCATAATATTAGACAAAATCATTGAAGTATTTTATTGGGTAAGTTGCAGATGCAGACATCAATAAATTGCTTTGAAATATTTTTGAAATGATGTTTTAAGAGAAACTAAGTCAGCCGCCCAGAAATATTTCCTGGTTGTTTGTACATATAAATTAATTTGTATTTCCGCAATACACGGTAAGTGCTATTGTATTGGCGGTAATGAAAGTAAACATTTTTACCACAAGCGATCAATTTTTGATATCAACTTCCAGTCATAGAAACAGAGCTACGTTAATAATTTGAAAATAGGATAAGGTGGGGCAAGTGCGTATCTGGGGTAAATGCGTTAGCGTCTAAAATAAATTACATCTTACCATAAATTAAAATGAATTTTAAACTACTAGCCAACACTCAAGGGAAAAAACTAAATTAATGTTGGCGACTCTGATAATTCTACAACGTCGTTGCAGACATGTTGGTTGACATGTTTTCTGGTTTCACAGAAAGCTGGTGACTGTATTTTCAAAGTTAT